>JANHGL010007356.1:0-54586 GCA_024611195.1 Ceyx melanurus | reverse complement strand
CAACCTCACCTTGAATATCTCCAGAGATGGTGCCCCAACCACCTCCCTGGGGAGCCTATTCCACTGTTCTACCACCCACAAGGGTCATTGCCAATAATTTGCAGGAATTGTTCACTTCATGTATTTAGCCTTTTCCTGTTAATAATTTTTACAATCCCCTTGTTACAGTCTGATTAATATTCTTTCACGAAGAAGCTGTGACTATTACCAATCTTTTCCAATGTCTACTCTGACTGTTTAGTGCTTCAGTTGAGAATTTCTAACACTGCACTTTGGAATTTGTCACTGATTCCCTTACATAAAGAAACAAACATGACTTTAAAAACTATGAATTTAAAAGGCTGTTTCACCTATTTTGATGTAACAAAACGAAGCAAACATCACTTATTACTTCACCCCACTGTTGTGAAGGAAGCATGGGAAAGCACTACAAAAATCCTACTAGGTGTGTCATTCTTCTAGAATAGCAGAACCAGAAGAGTATTTACAATGAAATCTGTCCCTTACGAGAATTCTAGCTCAATTTCCAGACCACTGAAGTCTGAGTAGCACTAAATAAGCAATGATAGCCTTAAGGCACCATCTTTAAGTGGGTGCTACTGAAAGAAAGGCTGTCTCACAGCACTTCCCAAGTGTTACACACGTTCGCTTGCACTGGCAGATGGCACATTTGGATCTCAAATGTACCTTCTTAGAACTCAAACGCTGAGCTCCTGAAGATTTTTTTGTGGTTTGTTTCTTTCCTTTATCTTAAGAGATGACATTTTAAAATAATGCAAAATAGAACAGAAGTAAAAACTTCTGGAAGTGCTACATAGCCCGTGAAGAATATGTGTTGAACAGATCATATACCTCACTGCCAGGCATAGATTTTCATACCCTCACCTTCAGCTGCAACTTCACTGTGTGAGTAAACCTATTAACTTCAAAAGAGACTAGATTGGAATAAAAAGATTTTCATGAGGTAAATGTTTCAGAATTTGACCTTTCATATTGAGAAGCCTGACTTTTTTTTTTTTGATTGAACATACACCCTTAGCAATCTAGAGTAACACCACAAATAACAGTACTTCAAAAATTAAATTTAATGCCTTGCAAAAACATTATGCATACATCTTACATGCAAATTAGGAATCCTAGATAGCTCGACTTTGGCAAGTATTTCAAAGATTTTTTTTTTTCATTCTTTTTTTTTTTCCTTTTTCATATTCTTTTAAATAGCATGAAGGGAATGTTTGTTTAGTAAACATGTCCTGAGCTGAGCCACCTCTGGCCTCTGAGAGCAAAAAAAAAACAAGAGTACTGAAAAAAATGTGTGCCTACCTGATATCTTAATACAAAGATTGCCATGGTATTTTCTGCAAGCCAAGCTTGCTTCATACTCTCACCTAGCTTGTCTTAAACGTGAATGAAGGATGCAAAAGAGACAAATGGACAATTATATTAGTTGGATAAGACAGATTTTGGGGTAAATTTCAGTCAACCCCACAGTAAAATTGTATAGCCATCAAGTTTGTGTTCATAGTAATTTAAAAGGCAGAATATAAATATGAACATACCGATGCCATTAGAAAATTATATTTATATATGGATGCCACTAGAGACACACGTGACTAGAGGGAACAGCAAATTCACCTCTTCATGGACATGGTCTACCAAAAAATGCACCCGTTCTCCTCCCATTGTCTGTACCATAGCTGAGAGAGCAGCACCTGACAAAGGAATTGTCAGAAATCCTTTGGAGATAGGAGAAACCAGATAGCCCAGCAAAGTCAGGAGACTGATGCCAGGCACAGTGCAGACCTGTTGGGTTTTCTTTCCAAATCAGCACTGTTATTCAACATTTAATCTGATTCATTGTCTGCTATGGGGTTTCAGAGGTCAGCAGTAAGGTTTGGTACAGTGGCACCTCAGAGTATTTTTAACAGCCTTCTGCAGTTCTGACGCACTCTGTATAGTCCATGCAAGCTGCTCTGCACCAGGATTTCCTAACTCAGATTTCCTAGAGAGGGAAATCTGCATGATCTGGAAAGAGAAATCCGCATGACCTGCTGGAGTGCATTTTACATGAGCTCCACTGATACCCTGAAATAATATTTACATGTTAACAGCACATCCACATGTACTGAAGACAGAACCAGCATTGAATCAGCTAAGATGACAAACTCTTTACCAAATAAGCAGGCATTTCAATAGTAGGCAGTGGACAGTGTTTTGCCCAGACTAAAGAGAGATGACATTTTAAAATCTCAGTACATAGGTTAAATCTACTAGAATTTAATAATCTGAAAAAAATTAAACAAAATACACAAAACAACAACAAAAACCAAAACACCCAAAAAAACCCAAAAGACAACAACAAAAAGCCTCCAAAAAAGAAACCACCAATAAAAAAACCCCAATCTTATAAAAACAAACAACAACAAAAAACCTACAATAAAAAAACAAAAAACAAACAAAACACAACAAACCAAAACAACAACCTGGAGCATTTTAGTCTCTACTACTGAGACTGGCTATGAAAATGTAAATCCATTTAACTACATAAGCTCTGCATTTTGTTATTTTATCTTAGTTGAAATAGTAGAGCCTTTGAATGTACCAATGCTTTGAAAACAAAAGCAAATCACTTCTCCATATAATTCAATTTTTGGTTTCTCCATGTCCCTTTTTCTCTTCTATGCAGGAAATACGAATCCTACCAGGCATTTACCACTTCTAAAACAGTGACAGTTCTGGCTGTTCTCATCCACTCAATGCTGAAAGCCATGGCCAGTTGCAGCAAAAAGAACTCATTGCAGAGTTATCCCATCGAGGTTGATAGTTGTAATTTCTAGGGAGCACAATAGCTTGATGGAGTCATAGTCATTAAAAGGGACCAGAATTATTTTAGGTCACTTCCATAGAGAGCTAAAGGATATTAACATCCATAATATCAAAGCACAAACTCATCAGCATAATCAAATAGGGTAGTTCAAGTAATTACTCTTCAAAAACCATCATCCCAAGTCCTCTAAGTAAACCTCAATTCCTCTGTAAACCACACTGATACCATTGTGGCTTTTTGTTCTCCTGTGGCTAGACCACAAAAGACTTTATGAGTCTTTTATTGCCCTCAGAACATCAAATGATAAATCAAGCCTGCAAAATACAGTCTTTTAACTCAAGCTACAAGGGAACCAAGACTCTTTCAGAAGCTGAAGTCCTAGCTTGCAGCTCACAGACAGTATACACAGCTGGTTGATAAACACGATGGATTTGTTCATTTCTTGAGCCAATGGAAAGCTGTCTGATGATCTCTTCACCACTGTGAATCAAAGAAACTGCAAATCACAATGCAATCTATGTGTTAAAAACCAGGCTACCTCATTATTGTACAAGAATCTTCCTCATGCCCCCAAATTTAGAGAAGAATGTGAACTACACTTCATGCAATAGACATTAAGACTTAGAAGTCCTGTATTACACTTAGATTTGCAGAAGGCACTGAGCAAACACCACATTGTGTTACACAAGACAATAAATGTACATCTAATTATCTTTCTAAAAAGGTACAGAAGATAAATGTTTCTTTGACAAGAATGAATAAAAGAAACATTAAGCTGCTCTCATTTTTTAGGTTATTAAGAGATTTAATAACTGACTACACTGATTAATGGTAAAGAGTTGCTAAATTATGTAAGACATTCCTTATTTTCTTCAGACTTTCATTTTCACAATCCTCTTCTAAACCCCAAAACACTACATTCTGTCATTTCCCTTGCCTTCCTTCAGTCCCAGGCCACTTTTAATTGGAGCAACATACACTTAGAATGTGAATGTGCACCTATGCATGCATATATGTATTTAGTTATGAAAACAATTCATAAACCTACTCCTCTGATTACCTGCAATCATCCCTATGTCTTCTGTTTATTAAGAGGGTTTGTCTCAAAGACAGGCTGACATTTCCAAGTACTTCTGCAGCTCCATTTCACAGTAGAAATGAAGTAGGTAACATTAAAAAAAAAAAAAAAAGTAGAAATAGGTAACATAAGATACAGCTGGAATTATAAAAAGTACCTCTTATTTTATTTTTCACTTTTCTAGTAGAGGTAAAAAAACAACCAAGCAACCAACAACAGCAAAAAAGAATCCAAACACAACAAACAAACAAATAAAAGTCCCACACAAAACCACAGTACTTTTTGTTGGTACCATTTTACAGAGTAAGTGTGAACAGCTTGACTGAAGGATGAAACAGAAGACCTCTCAAAGGTTCCGTAAAAGCTATGTCAAAATGTTTTCAATAAACAGTTTGAACTGTTCTGGAAAATACTTCACAGAGTACAGATTGCATTTTTCAGGCCACAAGAGGCACTTCAGCAGAAATCTAGAGGAAACAAGACACACAAAACCAGTACAAACTATGGCTACTTTACCTATGTTAGTGACAGATTTACAGAGTATCTTCTTGTTTTGCCTTAAGAGTTGGAATGAACAACACTGCACAGAGCACAGCTGTACGAAAGGTTTGCCTTGACAGCTGACATAAAATAAAAGCCAATCCAGAAATAAAACAAGATTTGGTAATATTTCAATCCTGTTATTGAATATTTATTTATAATTCTATTTATAGAATGTATAGAATTATATTATAGAATAATAGCATTTAAAAACTTCTATTTTTATGGTCCAGGTTAAATAATGGAACCTGAGTACCACCTCAGCAACTCACCCATTCAAGGTTAAGTGGGAAAGCAGGTGAAGAGATGCAAGAACTATTATAATTAAAAAGTACACTTAATTATACTTAATTATGCTGTGGGAAAGAAAAAGGAAAAAAAAAAAGGCAACACAATAAGGAAAAGAAAATAAAAACCTGGAAATGCTCCAATCTAGTCAAACCTACTGAAGATGGTAGGAGGAGCTTGGGCACTACCCCAGACCTGAAGACATAAGGACACATGCACCCCTAGGTAGGTTGGTAAAAGAAAGAGGATCTTCAGCACCTCAACCAGCAGTGGTGATTTTAAACTAAAAGAGAGTAGATTTAGACTATGTATAAGGAAATATTTTTTTTTTTATTACAAGGTTGGTAAAACACTGACCCTTAAGAGAAGTGGAAGATGCCCCATCCCTGGAAACATTCAAGGACAGGTTGGACATGGCTCTGAGAAACACAATCTAGCTAAAGATGTCCCTGCTTAGTGGAAGAGGGTTGGACTAGGGGATCCTTAAGGTCCCTTCCAACTCAAACTGTTTTATGATACTATGATAATGATTTCTAGGTAAGCCAGAAATAGGGATTTGATGAACTCACTCCTTACAATTTTTTTAAGCCTCAGCAAATTTCTTCTCCAGTTACATGAAAAAGTTTCTTCTTCAACAGAAGAGTTGAAGCCAGTGAGGACAAGGAACCCTAAAGCACAGTAAATATTGAGAAGAAATATTAAAAGAACAGGGACCTTAGGTAGGGACTCAGACAAATTCTTGTGGATATAAAAAAATAACAGTTCAAGAGCAAGTTTTTCAGATATGTAGAATTACAGAAGTTTGAACTTCTCAGGAGTCCTATTTATGACCAAATCCTCATTACAAGGTTATGTTAGCACTAAGCCTCACGAAAATCAGCAAAGCAAACATGCTGCTGACATTCCTCGAGTCTGCTTGGATCTCACTCTGTCAAGATGGGAACCTCCCCAGGTAGGCCACAGTCAGGATGTGAGAATTGCTGCCTGTTAGGGTGAAAAGTATAGAATACAGCAATTGTTCCTCAGAGTGGGTAAACACACTGTGCTCTTATGATACACTACCAAGATACAGATCTTTACAGATCAAAACCCTGATCTCTGCTTTTAGGAGATGAACAAAACAATTAACTGATGTTGGTTGTTGTGTGGTTTTTTTGAAGCAGCAGGACTGAAAACACATTCTAGGCTTCACCCTCTCCCCCTCACCAGAAGCCCTAGTCTTCCCATTCTTCTCCCTTTGTGCTATTATTTACACAAGTACATGTATATCCTTATATAAAATACTGCAACTCTTTCCCTCTAATGCAACCAACCCTTACAGATCTCTGCCATAATATACAACTCACCAATGAGTGCACGTTACAGGATCTCCCTGTTGTGTCCACTGACAGAGAACACAAATCATGACAGGCCCCAGCTACATGGTGCTGCTTCTCAAGATGCAGCTCTTTAGACTTTTCTTGTTTAAACATGGGAATGCCATTCCAGAACAAGGCTGAAGCATGCACACAGAAGTGCATAAATGTCTGCTTTTTGGGTTTTCTTTTCCCTAAGGCAGTGGCTCCATTACAAACCAATGCCCTCCACCCAAAATAATCCACACCAAACAGAAATTTTCTGTATATTGTCTCCCAGCCTCCTCATTGTTCATATAAAATGGAAATATTTCCTTAATCTAAGATAGAACTGCTAAAGTCAGCCCAATCGCTAAAGTTTTAAGCCAGCAAAGCTAATACATTAAAATAGCAATTGACTAAAATAATGATAAATAAAATCAAATAAAGCGTGTAAATGAGAAGTTCCATTTTGGGGAAGAATTCCAGAGAGGACTTTATACTTTGTTTCTTTTTCAAAGACTCAACATAATTTTTTCCCAGCATACACTCTTCAGAAAAAAAAAAACAAAACAAAACATGCTATGAAAAAAATGGTGGTTTAATGTGGACAAGCAATTTTTGGTGAAAAAAAACCAACAACTATATTCTAGATTTCATTGCAGTCTTAAGATAGAGGCATACAGGATTCTAAGCAAAATGGAAGCTGGTTCCATATACTCCATATAAAATAGGAGTATTAACAAGCATTTAAGAGAATTAACACACATTTTTGACAAACGCATCCCGCAGGAAAAGGAGGATTGTCTGGAAAAAAGTGAACTCTGACACCGACACACAGAAACTAAGAACTACAACAAAGGTGAGGAATGTCTAGAAAACCTTATGAGGAATGGAGCTTTTGAGACTTGTAATTGGGAAAGCAGTACAAACTTCAAAGTTAACTTAAAATTCCTCATAACCAGCTAGCAGAGTCCTCACAGGTCTGTCACACTCTCAAAAAGCTAAATTAAAGCAGTGGTGGAGAAGTCTTGCCATGTAACTGTAATACATCTCAAACTGCAGCAGAGAGCCAAGCCTGATAACAGAGAGAGAGGGTTACCTTTTGACCCTCCCTCCAACAGTATGAAGTTTGGAAGGAGAGAAGAGGGATAAAAAAAGAAATCTCTTTTCTTTCTCCCTCCTCTAACTAAACTTAGAGCTCCTGTAAAGTATCCTTGGTTTTCCCTTTTGCAGCTGAAAACCCATTGCCTGACTCATGGAGACATTTTATGCCTTAATCCAAGAAAGCAAGTCATCGTATCTATAAAATCATTCCAACTAGGATTAGGATCCTCAACTTGCCACAAAGGCTGTGTCTCCTTGTCTAAGCAAAACAGGTGTGACAGGTAAACACAAAGGCAGCATCACAAAATCCATGAGGGGACGACAATACAGTACCATGACTGTCAGAGCCAGCTTAGCTGGTAGTGGTCAACATAGCTACAGTCAAAAAGAAAGCACTGCAAGGGTACAAAAACATTTTAACATCCATATTATACTTGGATCTCCTTCATAAAATCTGCTCATAATTACATCTTTATTGACTCGATAATAAAGAAATGGAATAAAGTAGCAATAAAGCATTATACATGTTAAAAATTCATATTAAATAATATATCTAGGGTATCTGTAAAGGCTGTATATATTCACAGTGTTAACATTCTGAAACATCATTATAAAAACTTCCAGGCAAATTTCTAGGAAGGGCACATCAGGCATCCAACAAAATCCTATAGGATCATATGGTAACAGCCTTCAAAGGAGCAGATTGCAGGAATGTGTGAATGAACACACAAAAAATATCCCCACTAACCTATATGGGGGGGGAGGAGATACCTACAGAGGTCTACAAGAAAAAGTATTAATAGGAATTTACACGCATTTGAATCTACTCTGGGAGAACATATGGACCAGAGGACTTCTTTAGGTGCTCTCAGCTCTGTTGTTTTATCATCCTATGATCCTTTTCTCCTTTTAAAAACTTCAAAGAGCTGAAGCTGCTGCACAAATTTAGCAGTCTCTGGGCAGAAGACAGCACCCTGATTTAACAGTGTATTTTGTGTAGATACATTATTCAGAAACATTGCTTGTAGTCCTAATATTCCATGACCACTGGTATTGTTTTTTTTCCTAGTGGTTTAGTGATCTGAAATAGAAACCACTTGCCTACTCCAGAATAAGTGTTTTGATTATCTATGCAGCACTTAAATATTACAATGATAACATCTTATAAATTTATGCATGAATAATCATCATATTGAATGGTGCCTGACTGCATCCTTTTTAATGCTAACAAATACCCAATTAGGGATTAAGTTGGGATCTGCAAAGTCCATTTCCAGAATATAAAAGCCCCCAATATACTAATAAGACTAGGCTGACAAAAACACATTTAAAAACCCTATCTTTTAACCACAAAAAAAAACAAACAACAAAACCAACAATTACAATTAAATAATGTTCTCTCACACTCAACGCTGTTTCACTGTGCAAACAACTCATTGCTTTGTATCTTAATTCCTGTTTACATGGGTTTTAAAAACCAGCACTATGACAGCTAAGGGTCTTGTTTTTAAGATGGAAGGGAGAAGATCACTGAAGTGTGCAAAATGTATACATTTCAGTTCCCAAGACAACATTAGAGGTAATTACCACCAAACATTCTCTGCTCCCAAATTCAAATAGAAGCAGTAGAAAAAAATCATCTCTGGAAAGTTCTACAACTACACAATTAATTTTCCTCATAAATTCCTGGAATACAAGTCAGTAGCCAAACTTTAATTTCTGACCCCCCCCAGCTATAGAGCAATAGCACAGAGCAGGAAGGAGCAAGGCATTCCATCCCTCTTCAACACAACATGAGCCACTGACAATCTCTAGAGCACATACTTACTTTGGACAGAAATGTAAATGAAAATTGACTTCAGTGAATTTAAGTACCTTACTAATCATTATATTCTTTGCTGAAGCCAAAGAATATGCCCAAAAGAACTGTATTACCCTTTGCTATAACCAAAATCAGGATTTAAAAAAAAAACAAAAAAAAAACCCAAGAAAAAATAAATATGTAGAAACCTTAACATGTCCAAACATTCATGTGTATGTTTGAAGAATTACAGATTATTCTCAAGACAGCAAAAGTCAGATGCTCTACTGCTATTCAGGTTAATTCTGAGCTCCTTACTGAGCTCATCAGTCAGTAGCCAACAGAGATAAAGCAAAACAGAGAAGAAGAAACCACACATTCAAGTATCTCACTTCTGACAATGAAGGTGGATGCAAATTGAGGAGCAGACTCTTCCAGTCCACAGATCACATGGCCCTCACCAGAGAAGGGCTGTGCTGCAGCTGCTGCAGCACACTCTCATCACAGCAGAGTTACTATTCTTTTCTTTGAGGAATGGGATAAATATTTGGTTTAGGAAATAAATACTGGAATAATAGTGATTTGGAAAATATAGCCTGTTTATCAATTTCAGGAGAAGCCCCCTCTGCAGATTTTACTATCACCTTTATCTGTCCCAGTAGGAATATTTACCTGTCCATTTTAATGTTATACATATTTCCTTTGCCATAGTAATCTCAATAAATTGGACTGTAAATTGGAATGATACATGTGTCACATTTTATATTCGGGCTGTATTTGGCTAAAATAATTTCCATGCTAACTAAACTGTATGTTTACATTATAGTTTTAGGAATTGTTTCTGCTGCCTAAAAGCCAAATGAAAACCCTACAAATGGTGTATGTATGGTCTGTTACATTAGGGGAACCAGAAAAAGGACATGGCTAACCAACAAGGTACCACCTCCAACATCCTTCATGGAGCCCAAATCCCCAAAGACAGGACTGTGTGACCACTATAAACAGATTTAAGACAAAAATGCAGTTTCAAATATCACTTTTTTTTTTTATCAGGCTGTTCTTTAGAGATGTTGGTTGAAATAAGTGCTCATACATAGCAGGTTGAAAGAATTTTGGCGAAATATGATGCAGATACTTTACAGATAGATCACAAACTTGCCAGCTTTCTTTCAGTCAAATTATCCTTACCCCATTAAAGTTGAAGTTTAAGGTAAGAACTGAAGTGGACACTGGCCAAATGAAGGCATCCTAGGTATCAGTGCCTCATCAGCATATAACCTGGACAGCAAGGAAATATTCTATACAAACTGTCATGAGGATCTAGTTCTCTTGCTGTACATATGCACTGGGCTAAATTATCCACTCTTGTAAATACCTATTTTGCTCCCAGTTCTGAATGGCAGCATGTACTGTTCAGATTAGGATTTGCTGTTTGCTAAAGAAAACCAAACAAACCAATTTTCATGAAAGTTGTCAGCAGGATAAAAAAAATCCTTGTAAGCAGGAATTTTCATATAAATCCTACCATGCTCTGTATTTATCAAACGCTTACAGAACCTGAAGGAAATGTTAGCAGATCATAACTTAATTTGGAGAGTACTACATAGCAGAGTAAGTAGTTTTCTTTGTTCACACAGTGCTGAGAGAAAGCAGACTATCCCTTACTATTTTGCAGTAGACTAAGGGTTATTTTTTTCTTATGTCACCCATTAGATTTTCACTATAAAACCAATTCCACCAGTGTCTTTCAGAGCATCTTCAAATTCACCCTTGGCAATTCTTAAAGAAATACCTTTTGACACTTCCAGTTGCCTATTTTTCTTTGATGGGAACAGTGTGAACTGGAACTCTGGGTCTGTTAGTTTCCATTTACCTAGCTAGCAATCAAGTATACAAACCAGGAACGTATCTGTGATACTGTAGCTAAAAAGTGATGATGTTCCTGTGTTCTCTTCCTCCTCAGCATATTAATTAAAAAAAAAAAAAAGAGAGAAGGTGCCAAAGGTTAGGACTCAGCTGCCCACTAGACAGATGTTCACTATTAACAATTCTCCCTTTCCCAAAGGGAAGAAAAAGGCAGTGAGGAAAAGACTTAGAAACTAGATAAGATTTAACCTATAGGATGAGTTAACTCTTATAAACTAGTTATAAGCATGAAGAAGTATAACGAAGTATTCAACATGATTACTGTTTTAAGGTGCAAAGCTCCAGAGAACCTTTGAGACAATTAGACTACAAGTGCCAAGCACCAGCCAGTCATTAGACACCATGTGACTTAAAACAAGTCAGTCAAGAATTAGATCTGTGCCATTTATTAGCTGTAAGTTAGTTATAACACTACATTTCCTTCTATTTAATGCTACTTTGAGATGCACTTCTTCCCTAGGGAGACTTGGGTCCAGGAACCCTTTTAAAACACCAGAAGAAAGAAAATAAAACTACTTTGAAGATTGTGTTTCCTGCTTTGGGTTCAGTCTTGAACATTTCTGTTTGGCAACAGTCATGATGGTTAAACATTAGAAAGGTTCCATTCTTTTAATTACTTTTTCTTTAATGTTCCATTATATGACTCCATTATTTTTATTGTTAATTACACCAATTGATTTTTCTACTTAACTCTTTTTTGGCACCTTTGCATGATTCTTGCTGCATTAATGATGTAAAAGTGTTCCCCGTTATAATACTTGGCACTTCTACTGTGCCCTGACAAGACCCTGGGTACATACTACAGTGTCCAGGCTCAAGACTACTGAGAAGATAGTTTAAGACTTCCCACAATCCATGGCTGCCAGACTTGGCTCTTCCTATAGCTTCTGGAAAGCAACAGTCCCAGTGCCCACATATGGAAGTGGCTGCAGCCAGCCTCACTGCAGGCGTCTGTCTGAATCCCATGCATCACTTTTAGGATTTCAGTCACATCGAGAGAGAAAAGTCTGTACTTACATGTTATTTTTGATCTAGACTTCACAACTGGGACCTCAATATTTAATTATGCTGCCCCAGTGGCTCCTGCACTGTGAAAATTTCCAGTCACTAGAGGCAGAGGTTATAGATCTGTCTGCTTCTCCTTGGTGGAAAAATCCAGCTGCTGTATCACATAATCTCTTCTACTTGTGGAAAATTAGCTTTCTGCTCAACAAATGCAAATATTTTATTAGGCCCACCCTGCTGTGTCTTTCTATGAAGCAGGTTCCCTTCAGCTATGACAAACTCTTTGATAATACCATTCTTCCCAGGGATGGGCAGGTTGATGTCTAAAGGAATTTTCAGATTATTTTTTTTCCACAACTAGAAAAGTTACTTTATTTTATTTTTTTTTTAATATACTTTGCAAGCCAGCTATTGTGCTCCATCAAAACAAAGCACTTAGGCTGTTTTATCTCTGCAATACCACAGAGGCTATTAGCAAGCAGAATGGAAAACAAATCAGATGAATTTAAGCCAAGCATGCTTATTTGCCACAAATAAGGCTTCCTACAGGGTTTATTTTTCACCTGTTTAGAAACAGGTTCTACACCATCCATTTCCCTTATATAACGTACAATAAAGCACTTCCTATATGATGCTAAAACAACACATAGGAAAGATAAAGGACAAACATCATCTGGGAATAAAAAAAAAATACTATCTAAAATTCAAAATTATGCATTTTTGAAGAATCTGTTATTTTAACACTGAGATTTCTTAAAACTTGCACATCTTTAATTGAAATTGCACTGTTGAGCTTTTCTATAAGTCACTATCATGTGATCAGGGCCCTGAAAACTGTTGGAATTAAAGGCATCATAAAAACTGATGTTCCTTTACTTGAAAAAAAGTATGTCTTAGGCTGATAAACTAACCAGTAGGAAGTATCAACTGGCATTAAACACATCTCTTTCTGATTCCATAAGGTCAAGCATCTTTCTGGGCTACCCAAGAATTCAACATGCTGCTTGCATCCGTCTGCTCTAGTTTGGTTTGATGTAGAGAACATCTGACAATTTGGGCCTCTGTGTGATGGCTTTGAGTTTTTCCATGTGGTCTGCAGTGGCTATTGGTTGGTTGGTTGGCTGTTTTGTTTTGTTTTTTTTCCAGACCCACCAAGAAGACTGGATTGGTTTTGTTACATCAGGCATCATGGCAGGCTGTCATCTGTAGGTACAACCCCTGTTCTCCTCTACTGCTAGGAGCTGGTACATGCCTTGGTGATCCCCTGCAGCTCCAACTACAGCTTTCAGACCTACAGAACACAGCTCCACCATTCTGCACTCTGACCTTGATTAGAAAGTTTCTCACCTACTTCTGCCATCTTTTATCATCTTCAAGTATTTCTTGCTCCAAAGCAAAATTCTCTTGCCATCAAAGGCAGATTGAATATTCCATTTGGAAAGTCCAAATCCGGGTATACTTATGACCCAGTAACAGGACTTAAACTTACACATTGCTAAGCTAATTTTTATTTTAGTAGGTGGATAACACATCAACAGCTCCCATATTTTAGAAAGGAGATTCAACTACAGAGAAATCTTGCCTGGTAATTTTCTTTTGCTTTACTAATTGAATACACCTATTGCTTTTATAATCTCCTGAGCAGAACATTAATATCAAGTAATATCCTGCACATTGTCAAAATGATGAATAAACTTGCAGTATCTGAAAAACTGACTTGCTGACAGATGTGAAGGAATTTTCTTTTTTTTCCCCCTCTAGTGAAATTCTCAAGCTGCAAGTGGCTTGAAGGCAGGAGAGGTGCCCTGGGCTGCCACTTGAGCAGTTCTGGTCTGCTGGTCCAGACACAGGGAGCAATGAATTGGAGAAATCAGAGGAAGGTGGATGCAACTGGGGTAGGTTGGCCCAATAAGGTAGAGCTGCTTCAAAAGGACTGTGTCATCCCTATTTGTCCAAGGTACATTTTCAATCTGGAGCCATGGGCTGCAGATTTGACCAAACTGCACATTAGCACCAAAAACACAGAGGTGAAGCACAAACCATTATCACAAGTGAGGATATCCTAAGGACAAGCCAAGGCAGTAGAAATACCTTCCTTTGCATAGAGGTCAACTCTGTGACTGGTCCCTGCCTGTTCCACCCACCTATTCAAGGGGAAATCTGGTCAGACCTGAAGCATAAAGAGCAGGGAAGGAGGCAGCAGCTGAACAATCTATCCACGATCCTTTATCTTTTGTTGTCCCTGAAATGCAACAAAGCTTAATAAAACATATCAATTGCATCAAGTAATCTCCCTATTTTTATCCTTAAGGCACCAGCCTTATGAGACTGACCTCAGGCCACTTGGATGGTGTTAGCAATATTCTTAAGCTTCTGTGAGTATAAATACAGTTTTTGTTATGAATTTGAGCTACTGTTCCAAGACCTGGACTAGTTATAGAAGTGAGCACAGTAGAAAGATGCCAGGGAGGGAGGAATTCTGTGCCCTGTGGCTTGAAGAGCTGACATCCCCACAGGTCCTCATAGGACTGTATGTGTCTCTATCACTTGTGATGGAAAAGGACTGGCCTCTCTGTCCCAGTCTGTATCTGCTTATACTCTGGTTCATGTGCAGCAAAAGCTAGGGGAAGGTCTTTAGAAGAAGGAAAAGCAACAAAAAACAGGAAAAATAACTTTTCAATCAAATTTTGTGAAATTGCTCCCAAGTTTTGCTATTTTCCTCGGTAACTAACTGGTCAGAAAAAAACCCTGAGCCAACACAGCACATAACTGCCTATCACTGAAAAACACTGCTTAAATCTTCTAATCCATTTAACAGCCATCACTTCAGTAATGAATTAACTGAAATCTATTTAGTTTACACACAATTAACTGGGCCGTACAATGAGCAAAATAAACCCGTGATGTAGAATTTCAACCACTATCCTAAATTCTCCCCACCTTTTTATTTTTGTTTTGAGAGCTTTAGTGCCACACTTTTTTTTTTTTTTCAAATATATTTGTAATTGGAGTAGAATCTCTTCCATTAATGCCATGTTGGGATGAACAATTATTAGTTTTGACTGAGTACAACATTTCCTTTACCCACTGGAGTACAGCTCTTCACAAAACTGATACATCAGCATAAAATGATCTAAAGAAAGTGTAAACCTTGCAGCTTTGTTTAACGGATGTGAAATGAAACTGAGGCAAACACACATTTTACATTGTAGGCTGTTTCATCAGAAGTATAATCATTTACATTTTAGTTTTGTGTGTCAAAGCGTATTTTTTTTCTTTAACTGCTATTCCATTTCAGTTTTTAACATTAATCATAGAGATATGTCTTCATAGTAGCAGACAATTTTACCAAAGTCCCTTTGAAAACTGCAAAAATCCACTTGTATCAAACAGTAATTTATAGAGGACGTATGCTCACACTGCAATCTCAGCCAGGAAAACTTTTCAAATATTCATATTCTTCTCAGTTACTTTAAAGTTTCCAGATGGAATTTTACACTACACAATCCAGCTGAAGTTTTTGAGGCCTGCCTTGGGAATTTCATTAGGGTTCTCAATGACCCCTAACAACATAATTCAGCAGGATCTAACACGGTTGGTTTGTTATTATCTGAGGTCAAGTCTATGGCATCAAGAGAAAGAGAGTTATAAAAATATTCCTAAGCATCCCCTTCCTAAAGTGTGCCTTGGGAAGGAATTCTTACAGTTGAAGGGGTATTTTCAGAGTTTTTTGAAAGCCTAAAGTAACATGCACTTCTGCCAAGTCTGTAACTTTACACACATAGTGCAGGATGGTGGTTTTAGTCAGCGCCTGTATTTGCAACACGTATCATGGTAATTACAGTATGTCACAAAACAGCTATTACTAGACTGGGAGGTACTTGTTTTCCAATAGCAGTGATAAGAAACAGGTTAAGACAGATCAACAATTACCAGTACTACTCAAATGCTTAAAGAAGACCATAGAAAGAACAGAAGGTTAACATTAAATAGTATACCCATATTCAGACTAGTCTGGAGAGCCAACTGATACCTTATATAGCACTTGTTTTGCATAGCCTTGGACAGCTTTTTTTTTAATTCTTCCCAAATGGGTACATCTTTAATTCATTTGCTAGTAGTCCTCACAAAAGTAAAAGGCACCTGTTCAGCTAGACAGACATACAAACACACAATGAGAAAACTGCTACCCATCATCCCAGTTAGAAAGAAAAGTAATTTGCCAAGTATATTTCAATGAGAAGACAGGATTATGCTTATTCATTTATCTTCCAAGTGAATTTTATCAAATTAATATTCTGAAAATAGCCCAACTGATAACTGTACCTCAAAGCCAATTTTCCACTCTCCCCAAAATCTTTCAGGTTATCAGCCAAACAGAATTTTGTCATTTTTCTCTTATGCTACAACACAAGCGAGGAAACACCGCACCACAGGGGACCCACAACTTCTAATAGGCACTCAATTACATCCAAGTGAATACAAATTCTTTTAAAACCTCTCAGTCACTTCAAGCCCAATAAAACAGAATTATGGGTTTGGAAAAAAGCAAAAACATTGTCTTGTTCTGCCCTGTAGCTGGTATCTCTGGAAATACTTCTGCACACTTCTAGCAACAAAGACTTTTCTCACTCAGACACTCCTACACAGTTATACTGGAGACTTAATTTGATTGCACTGAGATTTTAAAAAAACTAAAAGCTAGAAAGATGTTAACTTAAAAATGATGAAATGCAGTGTACTCAAGAGGAAAAAAATAATTCTTTATGGTTGAGAATTAGCAGATTCACAAATTTCACTGTTCTGTTCCCCTCAACCTCCTACTCTAACCTTGTAAAAATGAGCCATTATAATCAAGTACTGTTTACTCATGAGGCTTATCTTTAATGATGCTGACTCAGCTGATGCTGATCAGATTTTAAATCTTAAGACTTTCTTGATTAGATCGCAGCATTAGCATCACCAGAAAGCTTCTGTTTGGATGCAGAGTAATGTTATGGGGGTGAAGGGCTTATTCCTTTTCTCCTGTGCAGTCTGAACACATTACCGATGTACAAAACAGCATCAGCCTATTCTCTACAGGTAAGAGCACCTCATTTTAGATTCCCAAAGGAATTCAGACACCATCAGAGATGTACCCAAAATGCAGACTCTAGGCAAAAGTAAAATCTGAATGTACTCCACTGAGTGCCATATATTGCTATTTTTGAAGTTAAAAATCTAGTTGCAGACAAAATGTTACTGATGGCAAATGTAGCTACACTGAACCCACATTACTTGGGTTCTGATCAGCAATAGAATGTCATGTTGCTCATTTCAGGCATCATCAAATCATTGAGGATACAAAGGGATATTCACAGATGAGCTAAGTAAAGCTCTGTTCTTAATAGTGAGATTTTTTAATATCCTTCATCCAGCCCAGAAACTACTCCCAAACGTATTATTCAAGTTTCATGTAAAACTCTGTGTCTTGCCTGGATATTTCCATCAGACTTCGATCAATGTATGGATCCAATTACTCTTGAGGAATCAGTAGTGTTCATGGCACAAGAGCAAAAGAGATAAAAGTGATCTCATTGATCATATCAATTAAAGCAATTTTGCTCAAACACTGATTAATGTCTGTTGCACATTAAGTAACAAAAGCAAGCAGATCATTTGCATGACACATAAAGCCTGCTCCATCAGTGAGACAGGTTTATGAAAGGAAAAATTTCCTTTATATTATTAGCTGGCTTTTAGTTACCATGATATAAATCAATGCACAGTAAAGAAGGATTAGAAATCACACTGTTCCTAGACTTAAGGGAAGACCGAAAGCAATTTCCCAATTAGGAAGTGGGGTGGGAATCAAACCACCAGCTTATTCCATAGTAACGTAGGAAATACAAATAAGTACTGAAAAGAGATTAAGCACCTATAAGGTGCCAAGTTCTGTAAAACTTGAACTATTAAAACAGAAAATGAAAAGCAACAAACCAACCAACCAACCCAAGGAAAAAAGTTTTAAATAATAGGTTTGAAGAAGGTGTAGAATTTGTGAAAGCAAAGAAAAAATGTTTGTTCATAAGGTATTTCTGCATAATACACTGTCTTTCTGCATTTCATTTGACTGAATATGTGCGAAAGGAAAGAGGATCCCAGCTTGGATGAAATCAAACCTGCATAATGTAATCAAGAATAAGAAGGTACTATATAACAGATACAATATAAAACAGGTAGAAGTTGAAATGAGGAAAGGAAAGATGTCAAGTATAGAAAATGGGCATAAACTGTACAGGAAGTTGAGATAAGATTTTTTTCCCCAAGTACATTAAAAACATTGTGAAGACAACAGATCAGAGACATGGAAAAAAAAAATAAAAATTGCTGACTGCAGAGGTAAGAATGAAAGTAAATGCACTCATTAATTGCATATTCACAAGAGAGAAGGGTCATCAACAGAAGTTATTTGTTGAGGCTGAAAAATTATCAGGAAAACTATCACTCCAGAGCATGTGAAAGAAAATCCAAGACATACAGTAACAAAAACTACAGGGCATTACTATAAAAATAAAATATATTGAGATGGCCCCTAATCTTAACTTCATTCAGAGACTTCTCAGTTATATGCTGAAAAAAATTGCCTTGTAAATCCAATCTCAAAGATGTAATAAAGTGTACATTTAAGTTAACATTTTGCTTTAAGCAGTCAACCGAAGAAACTTGGTAATGCTGTAATGTAAAGTAACCATGAGGAATAAGATCCCAGTGGTAAACAGTTGCTGATTTTTATTTATTTTTTTTTAACAGAGGATGATTATTTGCACTACATAATCCAGCACTACAGGAACACTCCACCTGCCTCCTGCTATTATTCACACAGAAATCCCGACATTGAACAACACAGCACTACAGAAATTCTGGCAATTGCAAGGGAAGGCTTCCCAGATAATTTTCCCTGACTTGAATCAGGACCATGCCCTCTACAGAAAAAGTGTTGACCTATGTAAATACCCAAACAGTTCTTTTCTCTTCTCCTCTTCCTCCTCTTCTTTTCCTCTCTCCTCCTCTCTCCTTCTCCTCCTCTCCTCTCTTCTCCTCCTCTCAACTCTTTGTCTCCTCTCTTCTCCTCCTCCTCTCTTCTCTTTTTTTTTCAGTTAATTCCTAAAGTGCTTAAATTTGTATTTTAGCCATAGTCACAGCCAGCAGTGAGTGGCATCCCAACTAAGTAACTACATCACTAACTACAGTTTTTCTGCTACCACTAAAGCAATGAGGATCTGAGCTCAGCAGTTAAATACTTCCCAGAACTTACTAGTAAGGCTGCCGGTCCTGTACGTATTTTAGTGAAGAGGCCTCAACTCAATGAAGGACTAAGCATATGCTTAATTATACTTCAGCATGTGCTTAAGTGTCTCCTAAATTGGCACTGTAATTAAGATTACATTTTCTAGGATATCAGTTTGACACTAATTGTAATCAATGCAAATTTATTCTTTCCGGTATTTGTTCACGAAGCAATCCTGATTTCAGCTGAATTTATCTATTGCTCTCATAACACAGCTCAGCACTTCTTTGTCTCTGGGTCCAAACGAGCAGTTACTATTTGAGAGTATTTCTGGATTGCTGAAATCTCATGGAATTGCTTTGTTTTGCTACAAAAACAAACAAGAAAAAGACCAACATTTAAAAACATTAAGCTGGTCATACGATATGAATAGAGAAGAAAATATTTTTGCAAAATGAAATACATAACTAATAAACTACAGTTGTACCAAAACAATAGCAATCTAAACAGCTTTTAAGTGGAAGTCTGTATGCCAAATTTGTGCAACAAATCATTTGAACCTGGAAAAGTCTGTCTCAACTCTCATAACTGCCTGGAAAGCTTTGCTGAAATCATTTCAATGTTCAGAGAGAGCTGGGGAAAAGCAGCTTTTCTTCTCTCTGGCTTGGTACTACAGAAATGCAAAAACCAGGGATCACTAAGTGACTTGGTTTTTTGCCCTGCTGGGTATAATCAAGTTATTAAGGGCTGCTTACTCATCTCACAAGAGTATGAGGGCTTAGCTCTTCCGTGGACAAAAGTCCACAGTAAGGAGTTAAAAATAAGGTGGAATTGGGTTCCCATGTGAGAACAGATAGTGTCTCATAGGCGCCACAGGAGAGCTGCTTACAAACACTCATAACATGCTGATGTTAGAAGAATGGGAATTAAGATTTTCTAGCATCATCTTTAATAGCTCAGTAAGTGTTGCATCATGTCTTAGTTTACCAATACTTCTGCCTGCACAAGCTTAGAATATAAACCTGAGTTTAGAATAATTCCTGCATGACTAACTGAAGAGCTCAGAGTAACCTCTATATCCAGTCCATAAAATTCTGTTCGATCTACAACTCACCTTTGGGAAGATACCCAGTCTTAAATTTACAAGCTTCAAATAGTAAGTGAAATCTAGAGACTTGACCACATTCTCAAAAAAGCCCTTCTTGAAGCTGAAGTACTTCAAGTTAAAAACATACATTTAGTTCTAATATTAATTTATCTAGCTTCAGCTTCAAGCTAGATCTGTGTTAATTTTCCCTGGGCCACAAAGAACTAGTTTCTAGCTGGATATCTCATCCCCATAAATACACTTTTAAATAGCAGTTAAATCATCTCCATACCTTAATTTCAGTTACTTAGCTTCAAAGTTTTTGTACTACACAAAACTTTTTATTTCCAGAAAGATTCATTCTTGTAGCTGGTTTTTTTCTGAAATCTTTCTCAACTTTCCCACAAGTCTTTCAAAATTCTGGGCTGAAAAGGGAATCTGAAAACAGTAGTCTAGCACTATGCTCAGTAATATCAAATAGCGAAGTAACTCAGCCTTCCTATTCCAAGCTTCTATCATATTTCACACTTTTAGCTTCCAGGTTTTAGTGAAGTTCACATTCATTTGACTAAGGCAGGCACTTTGAAATCCAAATCCATATATTAAGCCTGAAAGTGAGACTTGCAGATGGCTCACAAATTTAAAATTGTGATCTCCGTACAGTTGCATTAGCCTAGAAAGATCTAAACTTCATAGTCCTATCAGCTCTCAGCATTCAGGGTCCTTCCAGAAATTCTGGTGGAGAAGACTAATAGTGTCTCAGGTCTTGACACAGCTGAAGAACCTGACATTTGTTTCATGCTTATCTTCCAACAAGGCTGAAAACATAAGCACTCTATGCATCCTGCACAAGCTATATCACCAAAATGAAGGAGAATTCTCATTCCTCAAAAATACATCTGCAGGATAGGGTATCCCCTTTATATTTATAAGATCAGTTAGCCCAGCAAAGATGTGAGACACTTAAACCTTTCTCTTTGAAGATACACGTGTAGAACCATTCAAGTGTACTTACTTTTTAGTGTATGTGTTAACCTTCAGAGTATTTATATAAATAGATATGCATATGAACCACAGTGGCAGATGAAGGAATGCTCCAGAAACACCTCTAAGAAATGTTCCATTCAGTATCTCGTGATTTGTTTTGATTTTTTTCCTTAAGCATCAGAGAGTGAACATGATTCTTACCTACTCCAAGGACTCACAGAAACTTTAGACTACCATGTTCATAATTTCTTGAATTAAGAAGAGATACCCAAGACTTCACTTTCAGCTGGGGTTCCTAAATCAGGTATCAGTGGTTGTGTTCACTTTCTCTCACTAGCCCAATGCATCTGCCATTATACCACATTCCACCCTAGACACCCGAGACAAGAAAATAATCTCCTAATAATACTGAACAGGTCATTTAAATCTCAAGCAGCTGGAATGACTTCAAATGAACGTGTCAATTTGTGCTTTGAAGGGGGGTTTAGGAAGCTTTTTGCACAAGAGTCATGCATAGTTTGTATTCAGCCCTCTGTCCCTATTTTAATACAACTTGTAATGAGAACCCAGAGTTTCAGCTCAAAATTGGCAGATGCTTATCTGAGCAATCATATCACTGACCGACCACCTCTACTTCAGCCTTGGGAGAAAATCCCCTCAGACTACACAATCATGTTCTCTTATTCTCCTATTACAAACAGGCTGTCTCTGAACAGATTAATTTAACCTTACTATAGTAATGATCTTTAACTGATTCTGATAATTGATTTGCTGTTCCACAAATATTTTTTTATATATGCTAGGAGTATATATCTGTAAAAAAAAAAACAAACACTCCTGCCAAGGTACCATTTTTTACTAATACCTTCAGACACTACTTTGTTTCTGAGATAGTCACAAAGTCAAGTTCAGAAACAGATATTGTGCCCCACCAATTTGCATCACCATTTTTATGTAGATCATTTTAAACCAACGTGCATTCTACCAGGTGCTGGTCACCATCACTTATTCACTAGTACTCCATAATATGGATATTTCCAGATTTCTCTTAAGTTCATCCATACAAAGCTACTCATGAATACTGCTACAACTACATGGAAATGGAACATTATTCTCCCTTCTACAAGTCATTTCTTCAGCATCAGTCACACAGGAAGGGGTAGTGTTGGACAGGGGGAGGATTGCATTGCCACTACTTAAGGTGTATCTGTTACATGGATAAATGAAAGATTTAAGTCTCCAGAAATAACAATCCAACATCATTCACAAGGACTAAATTCAGTTGAATAAAAGCTAAAAAGCAGAAAATAGACTAACTTGAATTGCAAATGTAATCACAGATGCCAGATGCTAACCTTAAAGCTTTCAAGGTGAAATTCACCCAACCCTGCACCACACTGAGGATCGAGAGCAGTGCCCTGAGTAGGCATAGTGGGAACAGGAACCACCCACACCACTGGTCCACGTGATAAAGCTTTGCTGCAAAGTTCACCTCATTCTGATTCTATTCACAAGCTGATAGAAAGGCTGCAGGTTGGGTTTTTTTCCTTCCCCCTATGTGGTCAAAACCACAGGATCTTCACAATCATGGAAGAGGAGGCCTCTCCCTTCTCCCATCGGAATAACTTGCAGCCACAAAGCCAGTTTGGCTGTGGCATGAAAAGTCAGGAGGCAAGGCCCTCGTATCAAGGTTGCACCTTATCTTCTGGCAGATATATTGTGCTCTAATGAATAGAGCAGCTTGGATCTTCATTAGCTCAAAAACAGAAAACTAAACATTTCACTTCCAAGATGTAAAACCACTTGGTTCAAGTAATGATCCACAATAACCCCTTTCTTCTTTTCCCTTCTCTTTCTCTGTTTTACTCAGGATATCTTCTTGAGTGGCTCAAACTGACAGCAGTGCAGCTAAGGATCAAACACTTAAAGCTTTACTTTCAAGCATCAGGCACTAGACATGCTTATTAATATTCACCAAATAATTTCCTACTTTGCTGATAAAAGTTCTCTCAAAAGAGTTTTCTTTGGTGGGAAAAAAAAAATCCATATACAGCAAGGAGCAAGTAATCACTGTGAATTATTTGAATTGCAACCATATGCAATCATGACCTTGAGAATCAAGCAACAGTGAGCATTCAACATTCAAATAATTTAATCCTGCTCCTTCTGCAGCCAACATTCAATGTATGCTGATCACAGTATCACAGAGTATTAGAGGTTGAAAGGGACCTTGAGGATCATTGAGTTCAATCCCCATGCCAGGCAGGATCATAATCTAAGTATAATCTAACATAGGTCACAGAGGAACGCATCCAGGCGAGTCCTGAAAATCTCCAGAGAAGGAGACTCCACAACCTCCCTGGGAAGACTATTCCAGTGCTCTGTGCTCTTACTGTAAAGAAATTCTTCCTCTTGTTAAGGCAGAACCTCTTATGTTCTAGCTTGTAACCATGATGATGATCTATGACACCAAAATAAAACTGAATCATCAATCCTTCCCACGTAGGCAGGTATGTGTTAGTGCATCCACCAGAAAACAACAGCTTTCCCAGATGATTTCAAGGTGTGAATTAGATTGGAGAATGTCCCCTGACCACCAGGAATATTCTTTCCCAAACTGAAGCCAGATTAGCTGTGTAAGACACTGTTAAACAACAAGTGGAACTATTCAGAGGATAATACTATGTGTTCCAATGCCTTTCATTCCTTTATACCCCAAATGATTAACTTCTATCATCAAATACCTTTCCAAGCTGAATCCTATTTCCAGCTATCATGATACCTGGCATGACATGCAAATGCAGGTTTCAGGCATTATACTTGCAGTATTTAAGCAGAGGAGTTGATACAAATACTTCTGCATATATAGGATCAGAGTAAATGTGCTGGGATTTGGGCAGGATCTGATTAAGCATCAAACTACAAACAAAAATTTGCTTCAAAGGTAACAAAAAATTCCACTTGTCAGTGTCTGGAAAATAAAGATTCAAAAGTAACAAATAAACCAACTGGCAAAGAAATAATGTCTTCTTCTCTCCCCTTTTTATTAAGTAGTATGTAATGAAATATCAGGTGTAGCCAGTGGACTAGTTGATGAGCAAGAAAACAAGGAGGATTAACTGCAATATAAAGGAAGAGTGCACAATAGTTCAGAACCACATCAGATTACACCTGTGTTTGCAAATCTCATACCAAGAAGACCAAACTGTTTGCAAGTATGTGCATAATAACAAAGCTACACAAAGAAGATAACCCCCCAAAACCCTTTGCCAAAGGGTATGTGTTATCTAGTCACACCAAGTGAACCTCCTGCTGAAGGGATGAATTTTTTAACATTAATTTTACAAATATATTTAATAATTCAGTGTTGAGGAAGCACATACACAGGTATAAAAAAAAAGTAAAGAAAGTAAGGATATTCAAATGTCGTTTACTTCATTCCATACATGCCTTACAACACATGTAAAGCATACAGGTGTTAAAACGAGGTACGCCTCTGTCTCTCAAATATGTGGCTTTGCTAAGAAAAGTTGTATTTTTTGTAATGTCTTTTATTATCTGAAATAGTACAGCAGACTTGTGTGGTAGAGAGGAATGCATACTTCAAAATAAAGTAGCAATTCTAAATAGCTTGTTAACAGAAATTGCCTTTATAAATTAATGATTATGTGATGTGCTTGACATGTTGTAAACTAAACTATTGTACATAACAAAGTTCTTCAGTTTATAAGTGGACTGTACAAGATTTAATAGCAACCATTCTATAAAGCATTTCAAAATAATTTAAAAATGTGGCATTACCTTAAAAAGATAATATCTGAAATTATATACATCAGAATTTAGAAGTATAGGCCATACAAAAGCTGAAGGCTAAGAAAAGAGGTGATTTCTGCCAGCAGGACTACGATCTGTTTTGAAATAGACTGTTCTCAACACAAGATGGTATGGATTAAAACCACCCAAGGATAACACATTCCCTTCCTCACAGTCACTGCAAAACAGTGTGCCAGTTTACAAGTTGGGAAACAAATCTGAGGTCAGGGGAAAATAAATAAATTTTTAAAGTCTATGCTGTTAAGCTCTCTCTGTCCTTTGACGCTGCCACATTGGTCTTCTAAATGCTACTGTGTGGTAACACACTGGGATTCATGGTATGAACCATAGCTTCACACTTCAAGAGCTCTGAGAACACAGAAACACTACAAGTGAAAGCCTTCCTCTACACACAAAACTTCTGAAAGTCCAAATGAAGATGTAGGGAGCTATGAACAAATTATAAAAGCACACCCACATTTGTCCACATTCATAGATGATCAGCAACCTCTTTTGTCAACAAAACCAGGAATTTTGGGGTACGATTTGAATGGCTATAACAGGTTTGTTCTGAAAAGCCATATCGAGGTCTTTCTAAGGTAAAAGAGAAACATGAATATTCACAAGTGAATAGTAATAGAGTTGTGAAAGATGGGTTATGGGGAATTGGAAGAGAAAGAAATCACAGAGATAGAATACACAGGTGGATAGTCCCTGAAGGGTATCAAAAGTGCATCAAACAAAATGCTAATCAAAGATGGAAGAAGATAAGCAGCATAGAGATACAGAATAAAAGCAGATGATCAAAACAATCAATGCTCTTTGAAGCAACATGATAGAGGAATCACAGTGCAGCATTAAAATTGTTAAATTTGGGAAAATTAATATGATGATAACCAAGTCATTAGGCAAGACCCCAGCCTGGAGTTCAATGTTAAGGGAAGTTCCATTGTGTGGAAATTGCTTGCAAAACTCAGCCACCATCTCAGAAACCCAAAGCTTCTCAGATATGTCTGAGTCAACAAGGAAATGAGATTCACAGAGGGCTTGCTGATGTTCACATGATTGATATCAGAAACAGTAAAAAAGGCTCATGAGGGAACTAGAAGTATAATCCCTCCCTGAAATGCAGCAAGCTCAAGGATAAGAGATCTCCAAGTGGACATGTCAGGAACAGACTAATACCATTTGGGTGGCAGAAAAACAGATCTTCCTTTATTCGTATTTGTGAATAACATTACCCAAGAGGAAGGAAGAGTGGAGAAACACAGAGAGGAAACTTTCACTTATAAGAGTGCCACAGAAAGGCATGTTAAAGGGTATTTTCTTGTTCTCCAAAGCATCTGTATTGGGTTTAGGTCTAGCAGAGAACTAGGAGAAAAAAAAAAGGGAAAAAAATGAATGAACAGTCAACTGAGCTGAAAGTGACTGGCAGGTCATGGAGGATCCAGCTTTGCTAGGGAGGGGTTAAAGATGACTTTAGCAAAACTTAACCTCGGGAAATTAAACCACGGAATAGAGAGGGCCAATAACAAAGCCTAAGGAAAGGAGCTTCAGAGCACATAGGTGAATTCTGATTAACCATAAAAAGGAGAAATGTAGGATGCAGAGGTTAAGCAAGAGAAGAGCTAACTAGGATAAGGGAAAGCGTTACTGGTTTTAAAGGCTGGTGTTTGCTGCTTTGTGTGTGAAACAAGAGCAACAAAGGAAACTTTTACAGTAAAAGAGGATAGCCAAAGAGAGAAAAATTAAAGGGGGAAGTGAGCACAAGAAGCATGAGGGAAATTTAGATTACTGGGGGGAAGAGACAGTATAAAGGAGAACATACAACAAACTTCAGTATCTGTACCTACCATGAATGAGAACAGAGTTCTGAGAGCAAGGAAGCTCAGATCAGACTCTGTATGTAACATTATTGGCACTCAGCTTCAAAGCTTCGGTATCAAGAACAGATAAAAGCAATATACAGAAGTCTGCTATAGCAATTGCTACAGAAAGGACTGCCAGAGGGTAAAATTAACAGTAGCACCTGAACTGCAGAATAAATTATATATTAAAGTGTTTGAGAATTCTTTTTAGAGAGAACTTTTCCTCAGGGAGAGCAGGTTTATATAGTCCTTACAGGGAAAAATGGCATCACTTCACTACCAGTGCTCAGACAGATACTCTGCTAATCTTCTACACAATAAGGAATATTACAACTGTTAACATTCATACTGTTTACACATCTCTTTTTTTAAGCAGCCAGTGACCTCAATCAGGTTAGGTTCCTTCTCACTGTAACAGACTGAATGTGCCAGACCTCTCCCAAAAGGAATGAGAGGCAAAGAAAAAAAGCAAATGACTATGACAAAACAAAGTATAGGGTGTACAGAACCCTCAAGCACCAAAAGCAGAGACTACTCTCTTCCATTTGCCTACTCACTATCAAAGTTCTATTTACTAGGAACCTTGGAAAAAGACAAAAAATTCTGGAGGTTGCAGATGAAGGAAAGTAAGATGTTTTCTCGGTGACTCCACATTTTTCCATCAAGCTGTCTCCTATACAAAAGGCAATACAAGAGGCTGCACAAAGTAGCTTAAGTCATTTATCTGAGCCCAAAATACTTTACAGTACCCTAATTCAGCCTTAAATTAAATTGCCTTTTCATTTAGATTAAGCCCTTTTTTTTATTGAGGGCATGCACAACACTGGGCAGAAATGTTAGGACTCTAATTGCTAAGCATTTATATCTGAAGGGATTGCAAGATAACGTAAAAAAAACAGAGTGAAAGTAATTCCAGGTGAAAAGATGATGAAAAGCACTTCCTTTTTTATAGGCTTCACTTTGCCACAAACATTTCTTCAAATGTAAGGGAAATTTCTTCTATATAGACTTTGAAGTTTTCTCCCTGCTAAATGTGAAATCATTCACAAAGGATTCCCACCGAAACGGACAAAGAGGAGTGATTAATGGTTCATGCTGTACCTGGAAGTTCAGTTCCTCAGGGGTCCATCCTGGGACCTATCCTGTGTAATCACTTATCAGTGACCTGGAGATGAGGCAAACTCCATCCTCATTGTCAGGCCTCTTACTAAAAGTTTAGCTCAAGGCCAGCACTGATTAAATGCAGCAATGTAACCTTATGGAAGGAGCTGGAGAAAAAAAAGCCATGAGAAGCCTCACTATGTATCCTCCCCCTACACTCTTTACAAAAGGAGAGAAACAAAATCTAAAACTCTGGCACAAAGCATAAAGTGTCACATATATATTTACCTTTTCTTAGTTAAATACTACGACAATGACAAAAACAAATCAGGAATTAAAGGCTTGCTAAATTGATAAAAATTCATAATATCAGTGGAGTTTATTACAAGTTATGTCACAGCAGAGAAAATTAAAGGAGGAGATACTAGTCTGCCTTGACACGTCTGAATGCACTGCATGTCTTCTGGGATATTACAGAGTGCAAATACCTTATGATTGAGATGTACTAGGGATCACGCTCTCAAGATTAACAAGAATGTCTAAGGCAGATAAAGAACTCCACAGTATGGCACAGTTCAGCAGCATTAAAAAGATGTAAGGATTATCAAGATGGATTAACTTAGCAATTAGACTGTAAAAGAAAATACACAGGCACTTCACATACTCACAGAACCCTTGGTTCAAACAAAGCAGCAGCACTGGAACATGAAAACCTACCAGCCCAAAATTCTGTCATCTATATGCTTTCTGTCACCAGTGCACATCACATACTGCAATTTATTCTAAATACCAGCAAAATACTCAACTATTTTATCATTGAAAAAGCATCTCTTTTAGTTTAGATACCCTTTGGAACCAAAACTGTTTGCGAAAACAGAATGTGTAATACTAACAGAAGTGACAGGAATCAAACTTATCCTCAGTATATGGCAGGAGCACAGAAGAAAAAGACAAAACTCTAATGAAACAAGAACACAATGTACACATTTTCATGCAAAATGTCAATCAGTTTATATCAAACAAGCTACTTTGGTCAGATCTTCAAAAAGGGAAACATCAAGTCTGATTGAAAGGAAAAAAAAACTATCAGTTACAAACTCTATACCAAGATCTGCAGAAATCAAAGCTCTCTAGTGAGAAAGCAGCACAGTAACTGATACTACAGACACTACAATAAAGTACACTACAGCTGATGTGCTGTCCATCTAGATAGTACAGAATTAAAAATCCTCTGCTGGATTTTCATCCCAACAAGCACTCTAAATTTTAAGTGAGATACAAAGTAAATACATTATTTGATGAAGATTATCAAGTAAGAATACAGAAGACCACAAACGTGAACTCAAATCTTGGCCAAACACTCAGAAATTGGTTTCCTGCTTCTTGCCATAAGTGAATTGAGAACAGCAATCAAGGCATATCATATATAGGAATTCAACATGATAAATTACACAGATGGTCAGCACGTACTAATCCTAACATCAAAAATCCCTATCTGTGTACAGCAAAGAAGTCCTTACATGAGTTGTACATGTCATCAGTATGCTCAGGAATAACCTAATCACTTGTCTCTTCTCTCCTTAAAAAAATTATTCTTAAAGAAAAAAATAAAAATAAAAAGATTAGATGCATCTCAAACCCAGCAAATTGTTGTCACTAGTTAGCAGATAAAATGTCTGTGCTACAAGCTGGGAGCTTTTCCTAGTGACCTTTTACATTTTGTTCCACTTGATGAGGTCGGCATTAGTTCCATAATAAGAGAGGCATTTAGGGGGCACAGTGTAAGGAAGTAGATGCAGGAGATCATCTCAGTTGAGTTTTTTCTACAAATTCCCTCACAATCTTGCCAAGAGTTCTGCAAACGCTGTAAGGACAAACGAGTGCTGACAGTTAATCCTTCTTCCGATTAACATAATCCCATGTGATTTTTATTTCACTTATTGCACCAACAACATCTATCAACACTTTCTTTGTACTGTGTAATTAAGAGTATCAATGAAATTTGTTATCTCTCTCAAACATCCCAAGTCGCATATTTCCATGTAGCAAAGGTCCACATTTATTTATTTTTTTTTATTAGCAGTCTTCTGTATGCAAAATTCAGGCTGATTACCAACAACGTAAATACAGAGGCACATTTTCTAAACATGAATACTCAGATGAATTTTAAAAACAATGCTGACAAATATTTCTGAGATTACATCACAGGGAGCTTTGGCTAAAGGTACCAGGTTTAGCTCCTTTCTGTTCTCAATCCACAACAAAGCTCCCCTGGGTGTAAGGAATATATCAATGTAATCTACAATCCATACCTCTGTGAGAGCAGAAAAAGTGTAAAAATCATATCTTTGAATTCTTAAAATAAGCAGAATATACCAACCTGCAGAAGCTCCAAAATGCCTAGGCTCTAACAATCTTCCACTGTGATGTATTGATGAAAAACTGTCTCGCTGATTAAAAAAAAATAATTCTAATTTAAAAGGACATATTACTTTGTTTGTACAACATGCTATAAGGTATGCCTCAGAAATGTTTATCAAACAACATGTCACAAAGTTCTAAGCCAATTCTTCATGCCTATGAAAATCTGCCTCATTTATAGTCTTTGAAGTGAACCCTAAGGGAATATTCACACACATACCCTAATGCTGATTATTTTATCAGCCACAGGAGCAAAAAGTGCTTTATCACAAAGACACCAATTAATGCAAAAACAAAAAGCCCTTCACTTTTATGTCTGATGTTGAAAGAAACTCTGTTACAAAATAATTAATGGGAAATGGAGCTTCTGTTTTACACATTGTGAATATACACTCTGATGCTTTGTAAAAAAAAAATGTTCCATTAGGATTACAAAGAAAATACGTATTTTGTTTTTCTCTTCTGCTGCTAAGTACTGTGTGTATCATCATCCTTTCATGTGCCGTACTCAGTTGCAGAGCTTTTTATGAGTAAAAGTTATTGCAAGTCATACAAGTAGTGCTTAATGAAAAAAGCTGTTGTAATACTGTACCAATTACTTCAAGTTTTATCCTAGGGATAAAAATGAAATTAACATTTTGCTACTTGTCTGGAAGATTCAACTTTTCTCTCAAAACTGGCAAAACGCTCAAAAAAACCCAACAATAACAACAAAGTAAACCAAAAAATAAATATTTTCAAGTTCCTGAAGAGTCAGTGTAGTTTCAATTTTATTTAACGCTGTTTAGTAGGTGCTGCTTCAGTTGACCTCACTTAGGATTTTTCTGGAGCGTGATGTGCCCTGAAACCATCAGCCTAAGGACAGTAAAGAGTTGCAAATTGAAAAGCAGATTCATACCAACATCTCTGAGCCAAAGCACAGACTTGTATGTTTGCCTGGTTTGCTGGGGAGGGGGAGTAGCCACCACGCATGGAACACTGAGGAGTACCCCAGTGATACCCATCTCTTCACTCACTATGGGCTTGAGAAGTCCATGGGGTTTTTTACCACTGGGAAGAAATAAACCAAAAACAAATAACAACAAACCTTCCTCCTCCTCTCATGCCACACTAAATATACAGATTTTTTACATTTTTTTTTCCTCACATCTCCATGTCCTCCTTCCATCTGCCAAAGTTCAATACACTTGGATCTAAACTAGAATAAAATCAGGACCACTAACGCTAACCAGGTAGCTACATGGATAATCTACAAACTTTCTTCTTGTGCTGGCTGGAAACCCACTGGTTTCAGGTTTCTGGGTTTGGGTGTAGGTTATTTCCCCCCTAGTGAATGCCTGGGATATTTGTATTTTATATAGAGCCTATTGAGCCCTTAGTAATAAACTGTGTCAGAACTACTGATCTGTATATATGCAAGTTGGAGGAAGCCTGCTCTCTGAGCCAGCATGCCTTTTGCTGATTTACAAACACATTTGCAAGGCTGGCAAAGTTAATTAAAGCTAATAGAAAATTTTAAAGCAAAAAGAAAAAAATTGAGGAGTAAGAAAAATTAATTAAAAAATGATCTATCATCTGAAAGCTGCAGAAGGGGCTGCATTCTCACAGGGGATACAAATGACTGCCATTTTATACTTCAACTTCTTCCAGACAGTACAGCACAACAGACTAATCAACTGTGTCTGTGTAATATCTTCAGACTAATGATTGGGCTTAGGTTGCCAACTAGGGATTTCCTCATTCATTACTTTGAACACATCCACCGAGTCTCAAAACACTGCAGACATTTTTAGCTTCTCATCTTCTGCAGAAAGGAAAAAAAGTTCCGTGATTACAGCTCAGCACAGTATCAGATGTCTTTCCTTCCTTGGCTTTGTGCTACCCCTCCTTTGAGAATCTTAGTATTTCACCAACAGTGTGTGTGCCTTTGGTTGTCCGTCTGCACGGTGCAGGTGTCCACAGTACACAGAAGAGAAGCAATTTGCTAACTGTTGTAAAATACCTCCAGATACCCATCTGCAAAGTAAAGTGAAACCCAAAGCTCTCAGGATACTATTTCCAACTTTTTGCTTTCACATAAGGATATGTCAAGGATCATTCTCCATCGACATTACCCAAGATGAATTTGCAAGGTCTTTTTCATATTTTTACATGTACACACTCAAATGAGTGCTGAGAACCAGGAAAGCCAAAATATATCACTAGCCCTTCCAACATTTTTTTTAAGCCATGGACAAGGCACTTCTGTTTGCTGAAATTTATCTTCCAGGGAAATGGAAGCATTGCCTTGCAGAGCTGATGAGAACCAAATTCACAAATACAGTCTCGAGTTTTTAAGATATGAAGTACTAATGGTCTGAATTCACAGATACGTTAATTCCTAACTCTATTCACTGCATGAAAATTGAGTCCAGAAACCAAATGACCTTAGAAATGATCTGCACATTCTTAGTTCCTCTGAGAATTAAGCTGTCCTTGTTTTAGAGTAAGATACAGATTTGCTTAATAAGGATAGAGTCTCATTATTTCTGGTGCTTTTGGAGAGCTTTTGCTTTGCACAAGAACAGTCTGTGATCATCCTCTGCATACTGATAATAAAGTGTTAAGATGCTGCCAAGCCTAGTTAGAAGTTTTCTTCAATAACCACTAGCATAAATATTCAATTCAACCAGAATTGAAGTACAGACCAACTTCATTCCAGTCTTCATAATGGAAAAGGTTAAAAGAAACCAAACATCTCTTTCAGCAGAGAAAGTGAGGAAACTTTTCTTTCAGAATTTTGCAGCTGCTTTGCTTCATCTATCTCCTAACTTTCATTTTTTCAACCAGTTCTCCTGAAATCCAGGGATTTTCTAACATTCTTAGCATAAACATTCTAGTATTATAACCACTAAAATACTGGAGGACTGTGTGTTTCCCTTCTAATTCCATCAACACAGTTAATATAATGCAATCATATGTCCTCTCTTTCAGCTAATATCAGGATAGCAAGTGACAAGCCAATTGTAGAGCTAAATTGTTATTAGTCACCAGAGCTGAGCCCTCCTTGCTCCACTATTCTGGCCTTAATCTACTTGATGTGTGTTAATACTGCTTAAATATAATCACCAACATTAAATTTTTAGGTAATTTGCAGCTAACACAAGATTTTATTATTTACCCTGAGAGCTGACTTTATGCAACTCACCACTTAAGTAAAGCTCAGTCACTGGAAAATAAACAGGAGTGCGAGAGGTTCCACAACAGTCAAAATAAATTAGTGAACTAAAACTAAAGAACTAGTTTCATGAAAGTTTTTGCAACATTTATTAGGCTGTAAGGAAGCAAAAAAAAATCTTCTGCAAGGATTGGATTAGTTTTTTAAGTAGGATTAAGGAGGTTATTTCTATAAAACACAAAGTGAAATTTTGTCACGAGCAGAAAAGAGCCTCGTATTTCAACAGTGAACTGAAAACATCACATCAATAAAGAATGTTGTACTTCCCTGGCACCAAAATGCCAGCCAAATTCTTGACAGTGCAGAGGAGAATATGGATGCTGTCAGAGCATTTACTTTTCAAATTTCTATCAGCAATTTCCATATGAATCCATTTTCTAACTCTGGGCAATAACAATGCATAATTTCTTGAACATAAATATACAACATTGTGTTGATAAGCAGCAAGGAAATATAAAGAGGTTTCATTTGTTTGAATAAATATAATATTGCCTGACATACTCATTAGTTCTAGTCATCGGTTAACCTATATGCCATGCTGTAAAGGTCAAAGTAAGTGAAAAGGGGGAAATAAAATATATAATTAAAAAATAAGAGAAGTCCTAAGGGAATTAAATCAAAACAAACACAACAGAAAACAAGCAAATAAAAAAACCAAACCACACACACAACAAAAAACCCCATCAACCTCAAACACAAAAAACACCAAAAATCAAAACCAAAAACAATTTCATATAAATATGCACTTACTAAGTAGGACTGCACAGGCCAGAACTGAAGAATATACTGGATTACTCTCCCAGGAAACAGGTACCACCCTAAATTCGTTCTTTCTTCCTAATAAGTCGTTTCTCCCTTGAGTAATTTCATTTCCATTCCACTCAAAAACAATCCCATGAGTGGCCTGGCCTGTCTGGACCTGCATTTCTTTACTGTGGAAGGAGTTTATACAGGGCTGGTAAGAAACAGATTGAAGGACTTAACTCCTTAATAGTAGCAAAGGATGTATCTTTTACTTGTTATGTTGTTTGGGTTTTTTTCAGGAATTTTTTTTTTTTTTTTAAAGCTCAAAATCTCATGATCATACACTTGTAAGTAAACAAACATGAATCCTGTTTTATACTTCTCATTTATGTAAAAAATAACATCAACTTCATTATTGTTGATCGACGATACACAGAAAATTCAATCATTGGCTGGAGGGAAGAACCAATATAGGAAAAACAATTTCTTTTTTTTTTTTTTAGTAATACATCTCAAGACAGTGTTTTGAATCAAGTGAAATCTTAAAGAAGACTGACATAGCCAAATTTGTTTCATAATAATACCTTTAAAAGCTACCATCAGCTCATGTCATGGGTTAATAGTACAAGTACCTTGCCCACTGCAAGCACTTGTCTGCTTGACAGAGTAAGCAATTGCCAGCTCCTTATTTTCCATTTTGATTGTTAGTAAACTTGCAGTATTTTAATCGGAGAAGAAGAGCAGTCCAGATCAAATTAAACCATTTGTATTGTTGCTAGATACTTAACTACATAGTAATTTTAGCAAATTAAATAATAGGTTTATGCCATAGCAAATGTTAACAAGAATCAGACGCATAAACCAAGAAATTCTATTCATCTATTATGTTGCACTAGAAAACTAATCAAGTGAAAAGTTGGCTTAACACAGTACACAGAGGAACAAAATACTATGATTATTTGGCATTTACAGTCTGCTAGTGCCAGTGTTAGGTTTTCTAGTTAAGGGTATTGTTAGAATATCAGATTGAGATAAATTTCTCAATTGATGTGCAGCCATCATAGCAACCACCCACTTGAGCAAAAATTCCACATATCTCAAGATTCAGACTGAATTTTGCAGCCATCAGTAGAGTGCCCATCCTCTGAAGACAAACCTCACTTCCAATAAGAGTTTTCTGTATTAAAGAATAAATTACCTTTGAGCAGTTATCCTTGACTAGCTGATTGGGTGAAAGGAATATGCTATTAGTCCCTAACAGAAATCTTAAAATAAATTAGTTCAATCACAGAACTACTTCATATTCCAACAAGACAGCATTTCAGTGCTTTGTTACTAATATTTAATCATCACTGGGAGCTCTACTCATGGACATGGCTAGAACAAGAATATAGCCCTTGCCTCAGACACCTCAAACCTCAGCTCAGGCCAAGTCAGTCTAAATTAAGAGTCTATAACAAAAGGCAATACTGCAGCCCAAGTTCAACTTGTGTTCAACCTTAGGAAAAAGTATTGGTGAAAATATCTAGGGTTCTCTAAAGGTGAAAAGATATTCTAGGAAAGGACCTCTGCAGATGTTTCCATTCTAGACACTTGAGACACTTGTTTTTTACTATTGTAGACCTGCCATTCTGTTTTAATGAATGTGTCTCCAAAGCTTGATTTATTATCAAAGCCTCACATCCATCAAACTTATCCTTATATCTGTTTCAGAACAATTTATTTGTGGAGTCTAGCTTGTTTAAAGGAAAGAAAAGATGAATTAAAAGGGGGAGGGATACACCCTGTTCACCTGTCTGCTTATAACACATACCCAAAGAGATCTATGTGATGTAAGCAGAATCCTATGTAACCATCTGAGCACAAACATCTTCACCCTCAGAAAAATAAAGGAGCACTGTCAGAAACCTCAGTTTTGCAAAATTACTGCTTTCCTTTGATTAGTCATAACTGCATTGCTGGCATATTTAACATGATTCTTCATTCAGATAAATTACCATTAATTTGAAAGCATAAGAGATTTAAATTCCATGAAGGAGGCTATAGGTCAAAATTAAATATGTATTGGCCTATTTCTGTTGATTCCTTTATACTCAAATTGCTTAACCATATACAAGTAATCTCAGGGAAAAGAGAAATAAAATAACTGAAGGATAGCAAAGCACATGTATATAAAGAAATTGAGTCCATTTCAAATACCTTTTTGATGGTGATCAACTAAAGGGAAGACATGAAGATTCTTAGGAGCCGAGTGGTAGTAACACAAGAATTAAATGTACATCATACCAGAATGGAAAAGCAGTTGACACAAAGGTGATGCCAACTTTGTTTTCTCTGGTATTAATAATCTGATCACTAAATGTAAAATCATGTAATTAGGTCTTTTACCAAGTTCATCAGATTTTACTGATATCAAGATCTGGGATGTATCACTTGCTTAATACAAGTAAACTCATACAAGCAAACCTCAGTGTTTAAGGTGCTTGTGTTCCCCACCCAGCTGCAACTCCTGCATCTCCATTTTACAGATCAGTGTTGCAGCACAACAGATCTTGCAAGCCTTGCACTGCCAGGTGGGTTTGCAGACTATGTTCTGGGGGACCCACTAGAGTGCACAGAAGCCACTGTCCTGCTTCTTCACCCACTTACAAAGCTTTAGACTATCAGAAGTCAGATCTGACTCACAGCAATAGGCCACAGGGCAATGTCAGTATAGGAACCCACGTTGACTAAGAGTGCAGTTTGCTTTGTTTCTCTATTCTATGTGTGTTAACACAAACCTGTCTTTGGAGCTTAAATTAATAGCTGATTAAGTGAAACTGAAGTGGAAACCAAAGGTGAGACAAGTCCTCTGCCTAACGTGCTCTGAAAAACAAGGCTCAACAAAGGAATGACAAAGATACTTCCAAAAGAACTGCAACCACAAAAAGACAAGGCAGTGTATACTTCTCAAGAGGCTTTTCTAAACAAGAATGGTAGGTGAAACTAGTATTTCACCCACCACAGTTGCAGACATTCAAATTGAATAATTCCCAGATCCCTCAAGGAGAAAAAAAAACCCCCACAACAAACAGACAAAAAGCAGTATCTAACTTCAGGTTCTTCCAGTAATTTCTTCATCTTTGGAAGAGTCAAATATTTACACAAAACATATATTTAGTTTTCATTTTTCTTTAATGGAATTTTCTGTGAAAGCTAGTGGAGCTGGAAAATAGAACCAATTTCCATAAATTTACTATTGCTTCTTTTGAAAACAAACACAGCAATATTTTTTCTTCTTGTTATATATAATTTTCTCTCTTGGCTACCTAATTTAATTTATATAACTACTTTTATAAGTTCTTTTTCTCTTCATATTGTAATAAAATGGAAAATATATTGTTTTGCTCTATAGGCTCTCTTAAAAGCTCTTATTGTTGTGTTAAATCAATGCGTATCAAGGCTAATCTGTGTAAGTGGATTTTCTCTCTCTCTATGCTCCTGTCCTTTTTCTCTCTCTCTGTTACAGCTCACTGATCAACTTCATGATGAGAAAGGTAAACTGCAGAAGAACACAGCCTTGTCCACTCAACATCCCAAGGGTTTTCACATTTCACACAATCACTATGCAGAAACAGAGCAAGGAACATGCTCTTCTTACTAATAAGAGAATCTCTATCAGTCCAAGGTCAAGACGAGCTCACTTCCAAGGTAATGTGGAATAGCAAACAGCTACTGCAACAGCCTATGAAGTCCAGCTCAGAAAAGAACTTCATACAGCTGAAAAGCTTAAAAAAGACAAAGGGACAAAGGAGTTGACTTGGTCAACTGCCTAATGCCATGCCTACCATTCCTCCTGTTGCTTTTCCTGTTGCTCCCACGTCAAGTGACCCCAATCTGCTCACACAGCTCAAACTACCAGCACTCCACAAGATAACTTCCAAGCTCTGATTTTCTTTCTGTTACATAAACCCCCGCAAGCAAATGAGTTGCAAAAAAAAAAAAAAAATAAATTGCCTTACAGAGGGGGAAAATATTAAACACAGTGCTGGGTAGGTTAAAGAACAGCAACTACAGGCACAGGTGTTCTGGCATCCCAAGAAGTCCATTCTATTTTGTTTATAAAACAGTGACTTACTAGACTATTAAAAAACTGAAACAGCTATGAATTCTGTTTACAAACAGTGGAAAGAAACAGACATTAAAGAAGGTGGCTTTTCCAATTCACAGATAGCAGCATTTTAAATGGCAAAATCAAAGGGAGTGGAAATGAAAACAACTCATGCACTGTGACTCACCAGTACCAAATACTGCCACCACTGGGAATGAAGAGTTCTAGTTCTAGAAGCTTAGGGCTTCTTCTCTGAATCAATTTGGTGAATTAGCAAAAAGAACCCCAGGCAATTAAAGGTCTGACTTCAGTTTATAATACAATAAACTTTTTAGCATGAAGAAATTGGACACATATGTCTTGGACTCCAAGAGGTAGTATCCACATGTGTAAATTTATCTAACTCAAGTCTAGATGTACACATGTTCAAAATTATTAACATGATCAAGTATTTTGCTAATTAGTTCCTTAAATATTAATTAATTCACTATTTTTTAGAACCCAGTGCTGATCTCAAATGGACAAGTATCTGACTCAATGTACTAAGAACATCCACACTTAACAGTCAATGTCTATAAGCATTTTCTAGAACGAGCTCCACTAGAGAATATTATTTCATATGAATATAAGAAGAAGAAGAAAAAAGGCAATATTTGAGGGAATCCTAACAAAATATAATTAAAGGGATTAGATGTCATTTATGCAGAGTCTTGTGTTATTTTTTTGAACAGCAGATATTCAATGTAATTCACCTAATCACGTTCTATAAGGTTATTTAACTTAAATTAGGAATTAAATTAATGCCATATTCGATAATAAAAAGACTTAATTAAAAAATTAAGAGTTAACTCTTCTGAGTTGATTAAACGCACTGAAGAAAAAAGAGTTTGTCAGCTGAAAAATATGTTTTGGGACAGCAAACTAGGGAGAATATATATTTTAACTGATTAAACTCAGTGCAGGGATCTAAATACTTATGACTGCTCTGGGAATGACACTGCTATTAATAACTCTCAAACTCCTATGGAATAACTAAAGCATGCTCATTAAAGCAAAATGCTTATTAAGCAATCTTGAAAATGCAAATGATGCTTCCCAAATGACATTTTCTCTTTTCATTCAGTTTTACCTCCCTTGGGTTTTAATCCAGGTAGCCTCATCACTGCAGATAAAAAAGAAAAAAACAAACCCCAAAAACAAAACAAAACCCAAACAGACCACAAAACCCCCACACATTATGCAAATATACATTTCAAGATTTTAAATTGCCTTCATACTTTTACTTTTGTTCTTAGGAAGAAGTTTACTGGTCTTCATTATAGCCAGTAAGGAAATGTCTTATAAAATTATTTAATCAGGAAAATGTCAAATTCCTTAAAGCCTTTGTTTGGTGGAGTTCTGGGAGTCTGGCTATTACTATCATTAGTATTACAGAAATGTACATAAAGTTTTGAACACTTCTTATACAAAGTGGATATTTTCATTTTATACCAGACCAACCAGCTCCTTGCACACAATATTCACCCAGGGCAGGAATATTAATAAACTAGTGAATATATAAATATATAAAAGCTGCTTTAACAGCCTTAATCGCAAGCAAGAAGATTATCTTGGTGGTTAGCAAATTTATCTGCAATATGGATAAGCTGTTGCAACCACTCCTGGCTCATTCCTTGGTGGGGAGAGGGTAAGGAAAAAAAAAAAAGCTTGTGTAAGAAACTCTGCAAATGTATATTTACTCAACAGATGGTTGATTTCAAAATACTGAGATCTTCAAGTTCCGATAAACTTATAGTTTCACATGATGATTTGACTCTGACATTCCACATCAAATCAACTCCTAATCACACAGACAAGTGATCACAGAATAATAATGGTTGGAAAGGACCTCCTAGATCACAGAGTCCAACCATACCAACAAGAAAAAAAAAAAAACACCAAAAAACCAAAACTACATACCTGACCATTAGAAGAAAAAAACAAACAAACAAAAACTAGAAAAAAAAAAAAGCTGCAAAAAAAACCCCGCACTAAACAGTCCCCTACATTCCTGCTCTTAGAGCATGTCCTGAAGCACCTTGTCAACTCATTTCTTCAGTATCTCCAGTGTTGGTGATTCAACCACCTCCCTAGGCAGGCTGTTCCAGTGCCTCATTACTCTCTCCGTAAATAATTTCTTCCTAATATCCAATCTAAACCTCCCCTGCTGCAACTTCAGGTCACTTCCCCTGGTTCAGAAATTAGTTAAGGAGAAGAGGCCACACCCTCCTCTCTACAACCTCCTTTCAGGTAGTTGTAGAGGGCAATAAGGTCCATTCTCAGCCTACTCTTCTCCAAACTAAACATGCTCAGATCCCTCAGCATCTCATACAACTTGTTCTCTCGGCCCCTCACAAGCTTGGATGCTCCTCTGGACACATTCCAGAACCTCAGTGTCTTTCCTGTAATGAGGGGCCCAGAACTGAACCCAGCACTTGAGATGAGGCCTCACAAGGGCCGAGTACAAGAGCACGATCCCCTTCCCTTCTCCTGCTGACTGTGCTATGATAACCATGGTACTGATTCTCCTTATATCAAAACATTTTACAAAATTTCCTTAAAACTTGGCTTTCCAACAGAGGGTGGCAAGCTGGCAGGCATCCTCTTAAAAAAACTGATTCACATTTCTTCAACACATGAGTATTCTTTCCCTTCCAATATTGAGCAGCAAACACTTCATTTGTTAGCATTCAGAGGCCACGTTATTGTCATTAACACTGGATCCAGTTACTCCACAAGTGCATTTTAATTAACTCCTTATGTTAACACTGAAGTAGCTTAGGAAGGACCACCACCCCCGAGTGCACCACCACTGAAATCCTGAATGCTGAACTCCCTCCTCTAACCTTCTCCCACCCTGGCTCCAAACCTATTCCCAAGATACAGTCTTTTCCTGATGGTTACAAACTAATTATTAGTCCCTGAAGATGCAAATGAGATCACATACACACACAAAACACATTCAAAAAACCCAGACTGAGCCCCTCATCACTCCTCTCCCCAACCATCAAAACAGGGAAGTCAGACATTTTAGCAGAAAAAAAATATCTGTTTTAGACTTAGAAAGAAATGCAATGTCTCAAACACAAACCAACTGAGAAACAGCACTTACTAACTGCAAGAACAGGTAATATACAGTAACAAGTTAAATATCTGTAAACAATCTCATCTACATATATAGAGTTATAAATATCTGTTTAAAGGAAAAAAAAAGTTTTCCATTATAAGTGCTTGCACCGCCCTTTTTGCTCTTCCTCAAGTGCTTTTTCTCCCTGCCCTACACCAGCTTCCCACCCCACTTCCCCCTCCCCTTGGGATACTTGTCCCTGCACTCTCCAAAAGAGCTGTTGCTCATCTCAAGATACTTAACTTTTCTTCTTAAATTATACCCAGGAAAGAGAACTGATACCCAACTGAGAGAAAAATCATCTGCCTGTGAACCAGTAAAGAAAACATCTTCCTAGAAGTCTTACTAAGCCCTACCTACAAACAAACAAACACACAAAAAACAGAAGCAATCCAATGAACTCTAATGAAGTCTGGTACCTTATAGATTTGTGCCCTGTGGTTGATTGACCTTGATGTGTATTGAAGATGTAAGCTTCAGCTGAACCTCTTTCTGAGCGTAGGACATTTATCTCTCCTCTACTTGCTAATCAAGTCATACAGCAGCTCTCTCATTTGGGCATGTTATCCATCTGCTTATTTTAATGTGATTTTTGGCTTTGAGATCTTTATCACACTGTCAAACATGGCCAAATAGATTCTTATGACCAAAATACATCTAAAAATTACTAGAGACAGAAATGCTGTGTGACTGCAGAAATCTCATCTCTCTGGGAAAACAGACTAAAAATTATCAAAGTTTTTCAAAAGAAAATAGGTCTTGAGCAGCTAAGTCATCTTGAGTTCTTTCTAGTTCTCACAACTTTTCTGCACATACATTAAATATTTCACATCCTATTAACCCTCCAAAATTCATATAATCTGGCTGTTTAACTTGATTCCCCCTCCCCTTTTTTTAAGCTTTAACTACATTATACACCTTAAATTTATGTAAAAGATGCCAATTCTTGCTCAACCGTTACAGTTCTTAACATTTTTATGAGTTATGGAAATATTTTCTAACTCTTCATTTCCATTTATAATCTTTTTAGCTACGATATTAAAGGCCACAGTGTAAAAAGGGAAATATGATTCCTTTTTGTTCTTCAACAGCTTTTTAAATCTCTACGAAAACCTTAGGCAGTATATTCAAGTTTTTCAGAAATAAAGGTATTTAAAATCTTTAAGAAGTCTTAGATCAGCTACGACAATGTTAAGCATGATCTACAAAGCAAGAAATAAAAAGACAAATAGCTACTACCCTTCTGTACAACCTGCATAATCGTACTCCCAGCTTGATAAAGCCTGACTGGCAGCTTTTTCTTCTTCTTCACAAAGCTACAGAGTTGCTTAATATTTTTTAATATTATTTTTAAAAAGGTAAACCACACAGGAAGATTTTAAAACAAAAAATGAGCAAATCTCTATTTGCCTGATAATAATCATAGTACATATCAACTTAAACTACCAGAAAGCTACAAAAAGGACACATGGTAGAAATGCACAGAAAAACTGAGAAGGAACAGGGAAAACTTATCATAGTCTTTGTGAGATAAAACTATAGGGAACACTTCCTCAGTAAACAGGAGTAGCAAGTGAAGACTACTGAAGATACCCTACATTGATGATTATTATCACAGCTGAAAAAGAAAAAAAAATCCTTCACTGAAGCAGAGCAAGGAAAATTATAAAGGAAACAAATGCAAATGTATAGATTTCATGAAAGCTCGTTTTATGATGAATTTCCAACTACTGAGGCGCTTTTTTTGTCCCCTCACAGTTGTATAGATTATTTTGTCTTGCTTTTTAAAATGTTTTGTTTTCGGATCACAATCACCACATTTCAGGAAGCAGAGGACTGTAACTCCAGTTCTCCTTGGGTGCCTATTCAGTTTAGGAAAAAAGCTACAGATCCAGTGACAGCTACGAAAAGTACAGAATATCCCCTGCTCCCTTTACAGAGCTAGTGTAACATATGGTTAGCGTGGGGCTTTTCTCATCAGCTCAGACTGACGCAGAATGATCCAGTTAGAGTCAATTTGCATGTATAATATCAGAGCAGAGAGTCTACAGATTTACACTCCAACAGAAAAAAGTATTCACAACTTTGGGAAATGAAAACTTGGAGCTGCAGACAGCTTTAGCTGATCTTAAGTCCCATGCAGCTACCAGCTAATTCTCAGTAAGGCATGCAGGGAATTAAACATGCAATTCCCATCATTATCAAAGATTGCTGCTACTCGGAGTCTTTATACGCTGAAAACCTACCCTCTAGTGTTTACTAATAGCATCCATTTAGTACAGCAGGTGAAATGCTGATTACTTAATTTATTTCTTAGTCATTTTGAAAACCTCCCACTGCATTTATTTTGCATATCCTGCTTTTCTTCCTCTGAAGATGAAGGCCACTGAAAAATCCTCAGGGATATGAGAGGACTATGGCACAACAAATGAGCATCACAGCATGCATACATTACAGGGCATCGGGGAGCAGCACAAAAATCTTCTCAACAGTCCATTTACACACTGTGAACTAAATTCAGTCGCTGTATTTGTATATGAAACTTCTACCTACCCCTGCAGGGCTGATATCTGCATTCTCAAGAGTACACTTCAACCTCTGATTGCTTTACCGTCTAGTTGATAATTTCACAGATAGGAAAATAGGCCGGTCAAACACTTTAAAGCATTACGTGAAGCAGATAGGCAAAGAATACTTTGACACATTAAGATTTAATAAGTTGCTTTCCTGAGCAAGGGCCAGATCCTGCACATAACACATTCCCTACTGAGAGAAAGCAATCTCAATTTGTTACCAGAGAAAGATAAAATCTAAGTTATTCATTATTTCACACCTTGCTGCCTCACGCACTCCTGGTAGTTGCGTTCCTGTTCTCTTATGTTTAGACGCACACAGCATTTTGTCAGCAGTACACACTGATCACAGCTTTTGCAAACAATGAGTAAGTTGACCTACAGAGAGAAAAGAAGGGTGATGTTTTCAGTTTTGTGTTGCCTCTTTCAACACTGACACTAGGAAAGGGAAAGGAATTCCTGGTGCATGGTCCAGAGCTCTCGCTTCATTCTGTTTTATGAAGACAGGCATTCGGTGACTGAAAAATAATATGCAAATCTAAACTCAAAACTTTCCAGAGTACTCATCAATATAGTACCTGAAACTCCTCTCAGAGAAGTCTTGCAGAAATTTTATGAAGTCCCTGGCCCTCCTTTTCTTTCCTGGAGTATAAAAAGCTAAATTAAATGAGTTGTAGCTCTGGCCATCATCTAAGAAAACTCTCTTTCTCCAGAAACACTCCTGTTTGGCTTTGGTTTTTGGTTTGTTTTTCTTTTTTTAAAGCATCTACAAAACATCACCAAGCTTCCCAACCAAAAATCATACTGTTTTGCTTAAATGTTTTAGTAATAGATGTTGAGGTACAACTCAGAGACAGCAAATTCATTTCTTCTGCTCTCTTCCCTAATTTTAAAGAATCTAATATCTGCTTTTCCCAACTCTATCATCTCCACACACTTCTTTGTCTTACAATAGAGTGGGAAAGACCTGTTTACCTACTCAATAGCTAGTCTGCAATCTGGCATAATGCAGAATAGAGGTTGGTTGGTTAGCAGACTTCCGTCCTTCCTGTTCTCTGATGGCTAGAAAAATAACTTCAGTGGCTTTGCTAAACAGTGTAGGAATCATGTATATGATCAAATGAATACCTTTCAGGGACCACTTGCCACCAAACTTCTTTTATAATTAATCTATTCTCTAGTACCAGGAGTTGCACTGCTCTGTAAGATACAGCTGTACTTCCAATGCACTACTTAAATGTTAATGGAGTGAAATTGCTCACATCCATATTTTAACAGGCTTAAGTACGTCAGCTCCTCACTTCTGCAGAGAAACTTACCTCAAGATACTAAAGGAAAGTACCAGAGAAATTCAATGGAATAGAAGGTTGGGTATTTCAGTGGGGATCAATCAAGGGATGAGGGGTATTGGCTTGTAGGGTTTGGGGGGTTAGATGCATACTTTTGTATGGATTCAAATATGAGACCATACTATGATTTGCTACTCACTTCTAGTTTCTGACAGTCAAGTAGAAGATTGTGAAAGCTTATGCTTTATTATTATTAATGCGTATTTTGCATTAGGGCTATGTGAAGTGTTTTTCTACCTCTCTAAACTCACTTTTTGTTATATATAATCAACATGCCAGTTCTTTAGCTTACAGTTGCTTTCATTTGACTAGATTATTTTGACTAATTAATGATGAAATGTGCTTTACTTGTATTTCAACATAAGTTGTGCATGTTGGGCTTTCAGCTGGAGCTGAACTGAGACATTTGTGGATGCTGAACAATCAACATAGAAGTATAAAAAAATGTAATATAAAACTCTGAGGCAAAGTCAATCAAAACTTGGACAAATGCTTCTTAAACCCTCCAATGCCATCAACCACAAACAAGTCTGCTATTTGATTTATTGGTTTCTCCTTCATAGAGACATTTGAGGCAGACAGTGAAACAACTGAGGTAAGGAAATAAATGGCTGACCACATCAGTAACAGTGCCAACTGTGCAGGAAGGAGTGGATGCAAGCAATGGGTATGAGAAAAAATTTGAAGGAAGATTTATTGATTCAAAAAGCAAAGCATAGCGAAGCTTCTTGCTTCTGTCATTTCAAAAAAACAAGCTAACTTGTAATCTCCAAAAAATCAAGTCAATAGTTTATTGCATCCTGAGGAGGACAACAAAGCTAGGAAAAGGGCTGGAAGGAGCATCCTTTGGGGAGTAGCTGAGTACTCTGGGCTTGTCTGGTTGGAGAGAAGGAGGCTGAGGGGTGACCTCATTGCTCCCTGCAGCTTCCTGAAGAGGGCAAGTGGAGAGGGAGGTGCTGAGCACTTCTCCCTGGGATCCTGTGATAGGATGCCTGGAACAGTCCAAAGCTGCACAAGGGGAAGTTTAGACTGAATATTAGGAAGCACCACCCACTGAGAGGGTGGTCAGACGCTAGCGTGAGCTTCCTAGAGAGGCAGTCAATGCCCCAGGCTTGTCAGCGTTGAAGACACAGACAATGCCCTTAATTACGTGCTGTAACTTTTGGTCAGCTCTGAATTGCTCAAGCAGTTGGACTAGATGAGCATTGTTAGTCTCTTCCAATTAAAATATTCTATTTTCTTCTATTCCTGCACTAGTCCAATAAGCAACTAAAGACAGGAATCTACAATAACAGTAACAACATCAGTAACACCAGAAGTGAGGATGGGCTGGGGAATTTTGTTAAATAATTTTTTAACCATCTTACCAGCTTGATCAGTCTCCTTGGGAACCTTACTTTCTTGTGTGCTAAGACAACAATTCTCCTCACTGAATGAGATTTGAATACAATCATAGAGGGGTTCATATGGATGAGGACCATTTAAGAAATGTCATTGAAATGCTGCTATCACACACAAGGGAAGGCAACATAAAATAGACATGCACTACTTCTCTAAGAGTCACTTGACGTCTCAGGTTCTTCTTGGATATAACAAAATCTGACAGTCTCCACTGACAGCGTGTCAAATGTGGAGAAGTAATTTTAGAGGAAATTTTGTTCAAATAGATCAGGTGATTATGGTGGGTTGAACAAGTGATGAGCCAAGAGCCTCAGAAATTTCGTATTTATAAGACAGAAAATGATACAGTAAGTCCCTCTATCCAATTCCAGTACATAACTAGAAATAATGGCAGTAAGTGGTCACGTGGACAAGACCAGCCAGAACATGATGAGGGAGGAACAAAGACTTATAAAAATAATGTGGCTTTCAAGATAACAGAAAAAAGTGGATAACAGCTCAGGGTGTTTTAAACTGTATATAGCGCAAGGAAACATTAATATTTTGAAGGCAGAGTATGGCAAAACACAGCTCAGTCCATCTGTGTGCTTCAGGAAACACCTAACAGTTGCTGAAGCTGATGAAGAATCTAAAATTGTGGAGCAACCACAGTAATAACAAAAAAAAAAAAGACAATTCTTCATGCAGATGCCAGAATATAAAAGGCATGCAATTTTTAGACACAGTACCCAGCTGAATTACCTGTTCTTTATAGCATTACTACTATTTTATTCAGTACTGAAAATCAGTTTCTCTCTGAGGACCAGAGAATTCCTATCATATATAGACAGACAAATGGTAAAGGATATATATACACACACAAAAGTGTTGGGGTATTGGTTTTTATTGGCTGAGAAATAAATTTTGAACTACCAAATAAGTCTCATCTAAGAAGGGTTTGGATAATCTCATTTAGGTTCTTCAAGCACAGGCAGAAATCATTACAGATATAGAGCAAAGAAAAGATATCAAGAGAAAAATGACACCTTCAACTGGTTTTATCCCATACAATCAGGCAAGAAAAACACACATTACTTTCAAGTATAATATACTACTTGGGAGTATTGTCCCCTATGAAACTGCAGAATTCATTCTGCAGATGTTTTCTCCTCTCGTGAGTTACCATGATCCACAGCAGACAGGAATAATTTTTCATACAGAAGTCAGTATTACGGACTTTGTTGCAACCTTTATGGACTGAACAGATGTGTACAACATAAATATAATTTCTGTTTACCACTTTTAAATCCAAACATTTCTGTCCATAACAGAAAGAAGTCTGAGCAAGAAGCTCCTTACAGTTTGACTCATCGAGATTCTTTGATCACAAGAACCACGAAGATAAAGAAAGAGCAAAATTTGCCTTTACAATGTAAATGTTGTGATTCTTCAAGACAAACACATCCCTCCACATATACTACTTAAAGCACTTCAACTCTTGACCTCAGTGAAGCTACTCTAAGTCACAGTGGTGGAAGGTGGAAAACAAATAGTGTTTCTTGAGATTCTGACATATTTTCACCTAGGATATTTGGGTCAGACTTCAATAGGCATTTAGTTATCTAATTCCCATCAGTTTCTAAGTGAGAAAAACACACAAACACATTGCATAGTCTGACCTTCTATTTATACCAGGTAACCAGGGGTTTCTCCTTTTATATTTGAACAAGTTCCTTTTTCCTACTTGTGCACAACCTATTTCCAAAATTTCTTCTTTTTTTTTTTTTAATCGTGAAACAGCTTTTAGATTTTGCTCTTTTGCTGAGCAGTAAATACATTTTTTTAACCACCTCTTCAGCTGCAGAGGGCAAAGGAGAAAAACCAGGTCAAATACTTTGTTAAAATATGTTAAAATGAGAAATTATTAAAACAGTGTTTTCACAGATAGAGATAAAAGCAATAAATGGTAGGATATGGAAGACCATCTGTCTTATCAAAACATTTTTAATTTAGCACACACATATGTGCTATATATACTATACAATTTCTCCTTACAAAAGCAATGGCACATTCCTTACAGCTCCATTTCAACTACAGCTGAATATCCTAAAGGCCAATGCACGGCAAGATTTCCAGGTGAAGCCTGGAACATCACAAGCTTTACTTTAAAAAGTTTAAAACAGTAATTTGCACTTTTCTCTTTATATATACATACTTCTCACTAGAATTTTATCGAGTAAAACATTTTCTCCTACATCAGATAACCAAGTAAATGATCCAATACAGTGTAGGAAAAATGAACTAGCTACTCCAAGGACATTACACTTGTTTGTCTTACTGAGACTGACAATATTGAATCCCCCAAATACAGGTTAAAAAAAATAATGTATTTCCCAGCATCACTACTTCCCAACTCCCAAGTTAGTGGTTTTATATTTAGAAATCTTTTTCTACTTTTGTTTTTTGTTTGTTTGTTTCTTTTTAATCTAAACTGTGTGCTTTGGTTTTAGCAGATAATATTAAAACATTTCTATACAAATCCCAAGGAAAAATATCTGAATAGAAAACATTCTCTGAGGTAATTAGCCCATTATATTAATGAAAGTTCAAATAGCCAGATTTAGAAGAAATTTCAAAGTCTGATTTGAACAATTCCACTTGGCTTTAGAAGTATCTTTTTATTTAACTTATGTTAACTAATAAATATTATTTTCTGTTGCTCTCACACAAAATATTTAGAAGATAAAACTTAAGACTTGTCCATCATGGAAGTACTGTGTTATTGGGGCAGTAACTGGCACCAAAACCCAAACCAGTATGAAATACAAGTCTATTTTCTCAAAAAAAAATTTCAAATATTTCTGAAAATGAAAAATACTGTAAAATCAGCATAACCTTCCACAAAACTCATTTTCTGCATAAAACTTGTCTGTAACAAATCACTTCCATGGAAAATGTTGAAGAGGTCACTTAGAAACACTGAAAGCAAAGAGGTTTTACAGAAGCATACAAATTTATTTGCTGACATGAGCTAGAATAAGAAACCAGAAACTCTTAGACCCCTAGACAGTCCACATGGCATCCACAAGCTCAACTTTCTGGACTTGATAGTTTTGTCTAGACAAGTTTACAACCTTTTATTGCATTATTTTCTGATGCAGTTAAAGAAGCCACAGCACAGCTTTACATGACCACATATGAGATCCTGAGCAGATTATTGGCTTTCTTCTTGTCTTAATCCTATACAGTGATGCAGGCTTCTCAACCTACATTAGCAAATTAATAACCAACCAAGAAACTGCAGATCAAAATAATCAGCTTGCTCCATTTGCCTATCTTCTGGTGTTATAAGTAATTAGCAGAGCTTAATGGGCAGCCAAATGTGTGTAGCAGCAGTGTAAATGGGCTCGTCCCTATCTAGAGATGCCTGGTGCTATTTCCCCAAATGGTGTGCAGATGATATTATGATTATATCACAGAAACATCAATTAAAATTTCAGAGAACAAACACAATATGTCTGATTTCTACAGTCTTTACATACCAGAAGGACCACATGCATAGGTATTTTACTTAGTGTATATGAAAGAGCCTACACTCCAGAGCAATCTATAAGGGCTCATTAAACATGCTCTGGCTGCAGAGTAACACATGATTTCAGTGCTGATCAGCATCCCAAAGTGTGGCTGCAGTTTCCAAAGAGATAATCAAAAATAATGATGGCTTGGAATGACTAAAAACAAATAGCTCAAAGAAACTTTAATTAAGAAAATGGGAAAAAAATAAAATAAAAATCAAGCATTTAAAGTACTACCTGGTTATTACTAGTAGCATCTCAGTTATTCCAAGAAAATAATAACACTGTCAAGTTCTTAGTGGGCACATCCAAAAGGCAACTTAGTTTATTCTGGTTTAGAACCAGTTTGAAAATGCAAGCAAGAAAGGTGTGTACAAGGGTAACTTCTACATCCATGCTGAGCCTCAGTCCATGGAAAAGCTGGTTCTGTCGTCACAGAAAACACTCAGTGCTATAAAAATAAGTCACAGCTATGAGGCTTTTTTTTTTTAGTAGAGATGTTTTCTTGCTGTCATGAAAGTGACAGTAGAGGTAGGAAAGTCTACATCTTTGTATTTCAGAAGCCTCTGTAGAGCTATTCAGCACTCAGCAAGCCCAGTGACTAATGTGAGCTAAACCAGAATTAAGAAGATAACCCATTTAAAATATATTTTTAAAACCCCAACAAACAACAAACCACAGCTGTCCCTTTAATAATCTATGTAATGAAACACCCAATAAAAAGGCAATCAGTGTTTCCTGTGCTCTGGAAGTTTTAAGTTTTCAATCTGACTCACTGCTTATATTTGCTTTTATTTTGAAGTAGTTATCCCAAATGTAGAACTTCAAGCTGCGCCAACTAAAACTGTATAATTCAATTAGTATTAATTTAAAAGAAGTAAAGCTTGATTTCAATTTTAAGAGTTTCATCTTGCTTTGTAACTACTACAGGTTCAAAGAAGAAGAGAGACACCTTTTTCCTATGGGGCTGGACTGATGAAATAACAATTAGACCGTGTTATAGGACCTCTGTTTTAAGCTCTTTGCATTAATGTATTCAGAAATCAAAAACAAAGGTAAAGAGAAAAGTAAAACACCAAGAATTACTTGAGAGGCCTAGGTGATGAGCAGGAGCAGTTTAATAGATTTATTTGAAGAAACTAACATTGTTTATCTAACAAACCTGCGATCCTGAAAGAACAGTATCTTTCAAGAAAAATAAGCTCATGCAAGCTATTGATGATGAGAAGCATTTAAATATTTCAGATGAGGCAGCCAAGCCCCATGACAGGTATCACCCTTTCTGTCATTTGGGGAAAACACTCTGGTATCAGGTGTTTTTAATAAACTGGATTTTTAAAAATAAAAATTAAAAAAAAGTCTTTGCATTAACTGTTAAAAGTTCCTTATCTCTTCTCACTACATGCATTTGTTTAAATTTACACTGCTTGAGGTAAATCAACAAAAGCATATATACATTTTTTTATAAATTCCAACACTGCAGAACTGCCTAACAGTTTTCTGGAGAAGTCGACAACAAATTCATCTTCATGAGTCCTTTCAGCACCCCTTGAAATACTTGCTAAAAACACTCAGTGCCCTCAGGCACCAGCCTCCCTAAGAATGGTAAAAGAATAATTCTGCCAAATCTTTTTTTTTCAACTGTTTCTAATTTCTCTACTCTGCCCACAGAAAACTTGTCACATGGAAGTATCAGCCACACACTAAAAATACATACACTGGATTTACTATAGGGCAGAAAAACACATTTCTGTTTCCCTGCCAGTCAGCAGTTCACCTAAGACACAGAAGAGTTAGTTTTTTGAGACATGAGCTCTATTTCAGCCTGTAAACAACACAGTTAAAAAAATCCAGTCAAAATACCACACAGCTCTGTGACTTCTTGGACTTCGGAACCTGAAATCCATATCTTCTGACTATCATCTACAGCAAATTTATCTGTCCTTGAGGCCCTGCAGGCTCCTGACCCGGGTGCTCCTCCATGAGGGAGCAGGATCTGCAAGTGCTGGGGCACCACCAGGCCACAGTCCGTGTCCCCCCACGATGGTCACGGGATCAGAGCTGGTGGATGCTGCTTCTGGGAGAGCAGGCAACAAGAGAACAACCTTTGCAAAGTTCCCCTTCAGAGAAAAAAAAAAAAGCCTCAAGGAGGATGACTCAAGCTCCTGACTTTTCTCCTTGGGATTTCCTCCAGTGAGGCAAACAAATATAACTTCAAGAGATGTTTTGGAGGAAGGAGAATTTCTCATTCTCCACTGCATGGCAAGCAGCCACACCAAGTGCTGCTAAGCAGCTGTTGCTCCAAAGGGCAAGCAAGTAAACAGCAGCCAAGTTGGCTGGATGGTAAATACTCATTGCCAGGGAAACAATCACCTTCTAAAATAGAATTCCTTAAAAAAAAAAAAAAAAAAAAAAAAAAAAAGGGAATGGGAGAGGGAGAAAGGTACATACACAAAATGAAACAATACAAATGCTGAACATGAAATATATTCTTAATTGTGACAAAGGAAAAAGAAGTTTTTTATACACTGTCTACAGTAAAATTTTGATCTCAAAATTCAGACTTGGAGAAGCGCAACTTTGCTCCTGAATCCATTTGTCACTTCTCATCATTTTACAAGAGGCAATGACAGGCAGCTGTATCCACAGTAGACATTATCACTACTGGCATGTCACAGTGAAGCTACATCAGTTCTACACCTGATTTATCCTCCTTATCATGCACCTGATAAGCTCAAAATGTTTTAAGCTATTGGAGCAAAAACACTGGGAAAAAGGAATATAACCACAAAAATTTCCATGCATATTTACATTTCATTGGCACATCCAACAGTTGCATAGTAGTAAGAATATTAAATACTTTATTTTAAATTGCACTGGAGACCACCTAAACATTTTACATACTGCAAAGGGAAGATGTTCCTATTGTACAGCCACGCTGCCCCACCTGTTCCTTTCCCTCTGCCTCCCTGAAGTCAGCAGTGCCTTTGCCTAACAGCACAATCCTTCCTTTGCTCTTCCTGGTGCAAGTCCTGGATCTTTTACTTCAATAGGACTGAAGTTTGAGTCAAGATTGACAACGCCATTGGCTCTGACACTGTCACTAAGCCATGAGCTCAAGCCTCAGACTAAGAATCCTCCGCCTTTCAGAAAACGCACTTTACTACATGAAAACTATTTTTTTCTAACTAATCTTAACAGAAATCGCAGCAGAAGTGTTAAAAGCACTAAAAATCACTAATCTAAGGAAGACATGGAGCTTTTCATGAAATATCAAATAGCATGAACTCCAAGCAGTCCAAGTGTGAATTGTCAGAGTGCATCTGCCTGGCTAAAACATCCAGCAAGATGTTATAGCTCTCTCCACTATAGAAAGAGGTGAAACTATTATAAGGCATGGTCTTCTACAAACAAGGGACTGAACAGTATAAAAGAAGCAATGAAACTAAAACTTCCAACACCAACAAACTGAGAACAAAGACAGCTGCTTGCAATCACATCAAGGTCACAATGCATTTTCCAGCTCCTTTGATCATGCCTTTTACAAGTCCTCTGTGTATGGCTGACACAGGATGCTCACCCTTCCCCAGCCTGCACTGTCAGAGGGTAAATGGCAGGCAGAATGGCTGGAACAAGGGCCTGGTACATATATATTCAGTAGTCCATCAAAGATATCACATGAAGCCATAAGGAAGAAATCTGAACTAGCCTGCCCAAGAGAAAAGGCAACAATGCCTTAGCAAAGCCTGAATTAACTGCACAAAAGGAATGGAAAAAGCAGTAAAGTGCAGGAACTAGTGAAAGATGGTAGTACCCAGTCTGTCAACATAGCCCATGTGACTGGATTATAACATTCATCAGCAAGATCCAGTTTTGGACACCCCAATTCAGAAAAGACAGAGATTTACTGGAGGGAGTCCAGCACAGGGCTACCAAGATGATGAAGGGAGTGGAGCATCTCTCTTATGAGGAGAGGCTGAGAGAGCTGGGGCTCTTTAGCCTGAAGGAGACTGAGGGGGGACCTCATCAATGTCTATCA
>JANHGL010007354.1:0-10269 GCA_024611195.1 Ceyx melanurus | reverse complement strand
TCAGCACCACAGCTCCAGGGCTTGGAAACCCCTCCAGGGCTCACAGGGACTCCACCCCTGCCCTGGGCAGCCTGGGATGGGTCTGGAGGGGAAGAAATTGTTCCTCAGATCCAATCTTAACCTCCTGTGCTGCAACTTTTTCCTCTTGTCCCGTCCCTTGTTCCTTGGGAGCAGAGCCCGACCCTCCCTGGCTCCACCCTCCTGTCAGGGAGGTCTCCTAAATATTAAACAGGAGACAGATTTTTTTAGTGGAAGTCACTGAATATTGTACACAGACAATGTGCAGCTGCAGCCTGCCCTGCTCTTTGCCATAAACTTAGTTCCTTCACATTCTCCTGATGAAACACATGATTTTGTTATTAAAACCTATCTGGAGGATTTTCTTGCCTTTTTTTTGATTTGGGTCAGAAGGGACCCCTAAAGGTTATCTAGTCCAACCCCCTGTTCTTGAACTGAGATTTCAGTCTCCTATAATTGCAGTGAATTGACTGAGATCTCAGTCCATAGCCAAAATTCTTTAGTGAAGGAAAACTTGTACTTTTTTTTTTAAGGGAGCAGGATAAATTTTAACACCCTAAAAAACCTCTCATGTTTTGTGGGCACGTGGTTCCCTTCTCACAAATATAAACCACATCCTGCATGCCATGTGAACCCCAAGAAGCCTCCAGGTGATTTCCAGCAATACCTAAACCAAAGCAGACACACCATGGGCAGCCTCCTAGGCAGGTAAGGAATGAAGGTTCTACTTTTAGTCATCAAAACTACTTTGTTTTCCCCCCTCCCAGCTCTGCAGGTGTGGAGTGGTAAATGAAAAGTCATCTCACTTGACAGGAGCCCTGGCGTAGACCTGCAGCCAGTCTGGGATCTCAGCAGTGTGGTAGGGGTTGGCAGGCACCAGGAGGCTTCTCTCAGCTTGCTGGGGCTGGTAGCTCACTGGGGGAGGCTGGTCATAACGGGGGACACTGCAGAAGACAGACAGACAGACAGAGCCTGTAACCTCCAAGCAACAACTTCAGACCCAGAGAGATCATTCAATCATTAGCAGTAGCCCACAGGTCAAGGCTGGGGGTGCAACTGCTTAGGGAGTGTTGGCTCAGCAGGCCTGAGCTGAGCATTGCTGCTGCTGTTGGGATGCTCTGCTCCAGTGACAGCTGGAATGTTGCCTCCATCTGTCAGCAAGCTGGGAAACTCACCTTGGACCTGCTCCTCCAGTGCCTGCTACCTGGACACTAAAGCCAAACCAAAAATGGGATCTGTTTTTAAAGTGTTGCAAGGACAAGTGGTGATCCAGCTGAAAAATCCACTGTTTAATGCCTTAAAACAGATGTTTTTAGGCAGCAGCTGGTTAAGAGTTATTCCCTTTACAACAAAGGGCATCCCCATAGGTGTATCTTTTGTGCCACATGACAGAAAACTTTTCCTGGCTAACAGCAAAATAGATTCAGTAGCAGAAATTTGGATTTGGTACATTCTAACTTGGATTTTACCTCTAAATGATGAGTATTATTTTACCTTTAAATTATGGGTATTGTTTTCATGCCAGACAGGACTTAATTCCCATTTCAGATGGCACGTGCTGTTTGTCCAGACAAGGCTCCTGGAACACAGCAGATCAAGTTTCTCCTCAACCTGCTCTCAACCCTGTTCCCAGCAGCTCTGCTGCTTTCCTGACAGTTGAGGAGCTGCTTTGCTGGAGCACATCAGGAATGATATCTTTCTCCAGACAGTGAGACAAAGCCCTAAGAATGACATCTGCTGCTAAAAATCTTAGGCTGGGAGCAGTGGAGCTAAACCAGGAAGTTTTTGGCATGTTGTAGAGGAGAAAAACACAGTTTAGCTGAAGGAAAAACCCCAATGATGACAGAAGCAAAGGACTTTCTTACCTGGGAGCACAAGGATGTTTATACTGAGCTCTTTTATTGATGTGGTCGACATAATAGACTCCGAACTCTGCCGACTCCACCCTCTCCCAGCCCGGAGGCAATCCCTCTCTCTCCAGCGGGTGGCTCCAGTGAGTTGTGTTTGTGTTATGATCTATGTAGTATTTCCTTCCTCTAATAGTCCAGTCCACTGACCAGCCAGGAGGAAGAGGTAAATCTTCACAACTATGATTTGTTAAGTTTCCTAGAGATGTAGCAGCAACTCTACCGATGCCTGGGAGAAAAAGACAAGACAAAAAAGGGAAAGGAATGTTTCACTGGGAACACCCAAAGCCTGATGTTAGGTGTGAAGTCAATTCCCCCCCACCTCACCAGGCACCCTGTGAGCTCTGGACCATACCAGGGTGTTGGGATGTTAGTAGAAAAGTACAATCGAGTCAAAAAAAGATCTTTGCCCTTTTAAGTCTCACTTGTTTTGCTCTTCTCCAACTCCAGAGTCACAAGCCAGCCTCACTGAGATAAACCATCTGTGCTTTCTCAGTTCAAGACACACACACTGGCACACATAGCAGTGAAATTCATTTCACTTGATGTGTTGTCACACCACCATCAAAACTTCATCTACCAAAAAACAACCCCACAGCCATTTTCCTTCTCTAGTTACAGTCAGAAATGACAACTACCTACCCATATCACCCAGTACCAACACAGCTTTTCAGCTCTCTCAGAGCAGGTGAGCCCAGAGAGGAGGGAGAAGCAGGGTCAGAGCTGCAGGCAGGGCAGCCAGGGCCACAGAGAGTCATCAGCACCAAGAGCAAAGCTGGATCCAGACAGCATTTAGACACCAAAACCCTTCATCTCTTCCTCACCTGCCCCTCCAGCACCTCCTCCAGTAAGACAGCTAAAGCCCAGGCTGGGAGTACTGGTGGGAGGAAAGCTGATTGGGCATCACCTATTTCAAGTGGTTTACATATAAAGAGAGCAGGCAACAAGGAGAAAATCAACAGCAAAGCATAAATAATAACAATAAAAGAATAGAATAGAAAAAAAAATTAATTAAAACCCCAACCAAACTTCCTCCTGAGTGCTGCTCTTTCAAATGTTTGTGCTCATCTACAAATCTTCTTGCAGCCTTCTCATGTCCTGAACTGTTTGGCCTGAGAAGATTTCCTCTTGTTCCAGCACTTACCTATTTTTTCAGCTTTACAAAGGGAAGTGCAGGGCTGGGCTGGTGTCACAGCTCCCATCTCTCCAGAGGATTTAGCAACCTAGACCTTTACTTCCAGTGAGGAGGAACATCCTGGAGGCTTCCTGACCTTTAGCAGTGCTAGGGCAGGGAAACTATTTTAGACTCTTAGCTGCAGTTATGTCACTGGGGGGGTGGGGGGGGTGGTGTTGTTTTCATTCCAAAGACCAAATACAAACATTTCAGCTTCTTGAACATGCTGCACTTTGGAGAAACAATTTATTTTCTCCAAATAACTGGAAAGTTGTGTTGTAATCTCATGTGAGGAGCAGCAGGGACCACCAGGAGCTCTCAACACAAGTCTGGGGGAAAGAATCTGCACAAAAAGCATAAAGATATTTTTTCTCTTTACCAGCACACATCTCTATATTTTTGGTTAAGTTCCTCCTACTTCCATTCCAGCATGATTCCTGCAGCAAATAATGGATTTATTCCTTGGGGTTAAGGTTAATTCCTCACATTTGGGAGGTGATATTAAAAGCTGCACCAGCAGTTTCTTGACACAACTCCTGCATCTCTTCATACAAGAGCCTGAGATGAACTCAGGCAGTAAGGAAAACACAAAATCTATATTAAATAGGAAAATCACCTACAAAGTCTGCTAAAAATTAGTGCTGCACCCCTTGGAAAGGCAACCCTGGCAGTTCTGTGTTTGCACAATCGAGTCACACAGTGTCTCCCAGTGCCAGTTTATTTTGTTTTTCCATTTGCAAGATGCAAAGGACAAAAATAAGATCAGATAATGAATATATTGCACATTCCTTTTGCCATTTTGGCTTCATAAAGGAGGAACCTGAGCCACAACTTCTTCCAACCATTAACCCACTATGGCACTCAACTGGTATCTTTTAGATGTTATAATTGGGAGTTACTAGAGATCAAAAATAATAGTATATTATTTTTCCTAAGTTTCCTTCAAGGGAGAGTGGATACACATGTAAGAGAACTAGCTGCTGGTTTAATTTTGAATGATAAGGTGAAAAGTGACTTTCATATCTGTAAAAACATCTAGATATATATCCACACACATCTAAAGTCATCAATAATGCTGAACATCACGTGGAAGAGTAAATTCAAAGTCAAAGAGAAGCCTAAAACCAACACTATTTTTGCTGTGTCTTATCACCAAAGCACAATCCTCTTCTGAGGTTACATTTCAGGTCAGGTCACAGCCCTAAAGCATTTGCAGAGCAGCCCAAAGCTGCACAGGAGATTTTGCTGCACACACCAGGGATATTCCCTCAATCCCTGCTGAAAAAACCTCAACAGAACAAACAACTTGAACCTTTTTTACCAGAAGCCAAACTTTGCCCTGCACATTCCAGTGCAGAGCTCCTTCTCTGAAGCTAATCATGTGAAAAAAACAGGGAGTTTTCTTCAAATCAAGGAGATTCTGTTAGTTTTCTGTATTCCATACTGACAGAAGAAAGCACAGTGATAGGCCTCAGTGCTTTCACAGCCCACTGAAGGGGTTTCATTGCAAATTCATTGGTTTCACTGCCTGGAAAGAAGTTCAAGCTCTTAGGAGGAAAGGTTTCCAGGTCAGCAAAATGCTGGTAGAAAGCACAGGAGAAAAGTCCTATCACCTGAGCAGTGATGAAGGGAAAAAAAGAGGCAAAATACCAAAGAGAAAAAGCCTTACTTTGTCAGCAGGGAAGTTTCAGAGCCTGGGAACTTCCCCCAGCCAGCTTCAACCAGATTTTGAAGTGCTCAACAACAAATCTAAACCAAAAGGCCTTCATATTTGTCTTCAATTAGGTCAATTGTCTTGAGAGCCTTTTTTGAGGATGCCAAAACCCTCTCCCTTCCCCTCACTGAGGGAGGAAGAAGAACAGGAGGAGAAGATGAAGGAACCATTTAATTTTAAGGGAGTAAGTAATAATAAAATAGCTGAAAAGCTCCAACAACTACCCTGTTCAGATAAATCTGCAGGTTCTAGGCCATCACAATCACCCCAAAGCATGCAAAGGTGTTTCCTGAACACAAGCAAACACAAGCACCTGGTTTCTCTGAGGACTGGGGTGTTCCAAGCCAGCATAAGTCCACAAAGAGGAAAGAACTGCAAGTGCTTTCAGTTAAGGCTACAAAGAAACAACTTCAAAATCAGCACAGAGGGGAAAAAAAAGGGGCAGGAATTACTGTTTGGTTAAAAATGAGTGTACACACCTAAAAAGTCAAGTCCTGTTGCTACAGCTCCAAACAGGGTTCATTTCATGGTTTCTGTGTCTTAACCACGAATCCCACTTGGCAATTTTTCAGGGTCCCAGTTTGACAGATGAACTGACACTAAAGTGCAATACACTGCTGAAAGGATTCATCATTTTGCTCCTCTGCCATCACAGACAACCTCTGCCAATCAACCACCAGAAAGTCCTTTTTTTTTCCCTGTGATTTTAAATCTCAGCAATTGTGAAATACACAGAAGAATTTTGTAGCTTACCGCTCAAAACGGGTACAAATAACTCTGAGGTCTTGGTTACAAGTTAGTTCCAATCTATACTGTAGGTATAACTTCAACCACAGACCTCCCCAAACCTTTAACCTAGAAGAGAGGAAAGAGATGTCGAGGAAAGACAGGCAAAGGCTCTTAGAGTTAAGTTTGAAATGGACACTTGAAAAGCAAAGCAAAGCAGAAATGCTGCAGAGGCAGCTAAACACACAGAAGTAGGAAAACTCACAAAGGCTTTCTCCAGGAAAAAAACCAACAGCACTAGGTTGTTAATTGAAAAAAAAAAAAAGGAATGAAAATTAAAGGAGATGGTAGAGTTTGAGAGAGGAGATGACTTCAAGGAGAAATGCCTGTGAGAGAACACAGCAATGCTGTCAGCATCAAGGGCTGAGAGATCAGGGACTTCCTTACATACTTTGCTGAATACTTCTGAGCTTGAAGAGCTCAGCAGGAATATGTTTTCAACCTAACCCCAAATTACAGAGAGGAGAGAATCTTTTGAATGAAAGCTGAAATTCACATGCCCCCCCTTTGCTTCCAGACTGCTGCTTCTCAGAATTCACCTGGGTCATAGCAGGCAGTGAATAAAACATCACTCACCCAGTGGAATTTATGTTCATATATTTTTTTTCATTTTTTTTCTGCAGCAATCCACTCAAACCTTAACAGAGCTGACTGAAGGGACCTTCTGAGGGAGAGGAGGGAAAGGGTGAAGGCAGCACTTAGAGATCTGAGCTAAGCAGCACTTGTATGGTGAAACTGCAGGCATTGGGCAATTCCATCATCAATGATCCCAATGAAGAATTAGGATAAGTTGCAACATTTACAAGCAGAAAAAGGTAATACAGGCAAAGACAATGGAAGTAAAAGATCTGCCTCAGTGTTCTGGAACAGCAGGGGAAAAAAAGAAAAGGGACTGGGGAATACAGAAAGTTCAAGGAAAACACTGAAAGTCTGAAGACAATGGATGGTTCAAATAAAAAGAAACATAACAGTGAGATGAAAAAGAAATCTAAGGTTTTCTTTTTGGCCCTAAAGTTCTTTTAGTGAAGGAAAAGTAACAGCAATTCTTGAAAAGATGTACAGAATGAAGGACATGGGTCAATATTTTTCTTGCAGTGAAACAGAAAGGAATGCAAGAGTTCATATTCCACTCTGAAAGGAAAAAAAAAATAGAGGAAAAGGCTCATCTTATTCTGATTCTCCCTACATGAGATGGAACACTCACCTGGGACAAAACACATGTAGAATTTGTTGGAAATATTCAATGTAAGAATGTGACAGGGAATTCCAAACACCAAACCAACCTCACCCAGCTCCTTATGATTTCCAGTGGCTAAGGGGGTGTGCAGACAAAAGGCAGGGGAAACCTCTTGGAAAAGAAATCCATCTTGCTACAGCTGAGAAAAATCCAGCTGTAAAAGCTGGGTTTAAAAATCCAGCTGGCAGAACAACACCTGGCACAGAGTGAGGGCTTCCATGCAACCTCTGGGAGATCAGGTGGATCAGCATGTAGCAAAAGAAATGAGGATTCAAGTCTGAAAGCTTTGTATTTCAGGATTTGCTGGCTGACAGTGGAAACTCTGCCACTGCTCTGCCAGTTGACACTGAAATGTTTCTGTGGCAATAAAACCTGACAATGCTTTGCTGGTTTGATTCCACACACAGAATCACCCTTCCATGGGGATGGTTTTTCCCAGCAGGTTTATTTTTCTGGACAGGAGATGTATTTTACTAGGGAATGGTTACTCCAGATTACAAATAATGTTGAACTAACAACATTGAAGGTACAGGTTTTAAATGCTTGCTTCAAATTCTTCCCTTGAACAGAGATTTTTAGTATACACAGTGCTTGGACACAGTCAAATTTACTACTTTTGAGGTCACCTTTCTATGGCCAATGTAGTTATCCTAGACTGTTTATTCTACCAGCAGATCCACACCACCACCCTGCACCAAAGGATGATTCTTTGGTGTCATCACAGATAGAATATTTCAGAAAATCAGTATTTCATGGATTCTTCTTTTTACTGCTCTTCCTTTAGAAGGCAAAGACAAGTTGCAGTGAAACTGAGGGGGAAACATTTATTTGCAAAGAGTAGTGCAAACTAAAAGAAAAAACTAAGGGCTCAAAAGCCAATTTTGGCACTCTGTGCCAGTTTGCTAATTACAACAAGAAGTCGTTCTTTTTGAGTATTTATAGTGAATCATTTAGATTATTGAGGTGAAATGAACACACTACAATGAAATAAAGGCATGACAGCAGTTAAAACACAATAAAAACAACAACAGAAAATGGCAGTGCTGTCATGTAGAGCTGTTGGTTATTCTCTACATCACAACAACAGTCCATGTGCCCTGACAAACACGATCCCTTGCTAGCTGGCAACTGCTTCAGCTTCATCATGAGGAGCTTGAAAAAAAACTTGCTCAACTTTATCCTAGAAATCAGGATTTATTCATCAATTTCTCCTTTCTGGCTCTAGGTGACCAGATTCCCAACTCCACGAAACACGAACACGCCGCTGAGGGTAAAATCACTAAAAAAAGCTCAGTCCCACTCCTCCAAACATCACCCTGGGGTTCAACCCTGCACCTAAATCCATCTGCTTGTTGCCAGAGCAGCAAGGGAGCAGCCCTTACCTGAGGTATGCCTGCCGTGACTCCGTGCCAGCCGCTGGAAAAGGTCGCTGTTGTGCTCGTAATAGCGGTAGTCGTCCTGCGGGCGATCATTTAACTGGCGCCTCCTCTGGGCGTCGTAGAAATGGTCGTAGTAGTAACAACGGGCACCGGCATCTCCGTTCTCCAAAGCGGGGCTGGCCTCCGTCAGAAAGGACTGGGAGGAAGAGCCGTATTCCCTGGGGACATCGGCCAGGCTCCTGGCGAGGTAGGAGGGCGCTGACAGTCTGTGGCTCTCCCGTCTCATTACCTCGTGGGGCGGCCTCTGCACCAGGGCACGGAGGAAGCTCTGGTTTCTGGAAACCATCCCATCTCCAGCAGGAACAAAGGCAGGAGCAGCTGAGTCAGGAGGGCAGATATCAGTTCGTCTTGGAATGGTCGGACCGTGGCGAATGAATGAAGGCATCAGATCTGGTGGGTGAGGTGAAAGAGGAGGGAGAACTTTCACTGCACAGGAGGCAGCTGGTTTGCACCACCACCAGGAAATTCCAGGGCTAAAACCCCTCTGATCCATAAAAGTGAGACAGCAATGCCCTCCCTCCAGCATTGCCAGGAAAGGGCAAGTTTTGCCTGTGGAACTGCACCCACTATGGACAAAAACCACCCCAAATCCATCAAAACACACCAAACTCCCCCAAAACACACCCCACACTGGGCTACAGCCTCTCCACTAGAAGGTGAAGGAAATCCAAGGATCCTGAGCTGCCCCTTCATCCTAAAGAACTCAACTCTAACTAGAAACATGAATGCTTACATGTTTGCAGGAATCCATGGCAGGATCAGGAGCAGAATTCCCACTTTCTCCACTGCTCACAGATGTCCAGCCAGCAAATTCTGCACCCCTAAGCTCTCAAATGATCATGAATGTGTTTCACTTTCTATTTTACCTCCCTCCAGTAACCAACTCATTACTCCTCTCCCTATTACTACTTACAACATCAGTTTTCCCTCCAGGTGGGTTAACAGCAACAATGATTTGTATGGATGAGGAGACTGTGCCTATTACTAATTATTTTTTTTATTAATAAACCCTTAGGATGGAAGTTCTGAGCATCCCAGAGGGTATCACCAGTAATTTTATTCTCATTTAATAACTACTCATCACAAAGAGCACGTGGAAAAGGAGTTCACTCCTTAGACAAGCCCACAGTTTAACCTGAAAACAATATTTTGTGGGTTTTGGGTTGTTTTTCCTTGGCTTTTTTTTAAAGTCAATGTCATCAGATAATGAAATTATTTTATCTTTTGGCTGGGGAACCTGCTGCTCAGGCAGCAAACACTGAAAAGCTGCCTGCTCCTTGCCAGCAAATCACTCCTTGCTAGTTGTGACCTCCAGGCTAATTAATAATATAATCCTGCAATTATAGCATAACACATTTCAGTATCAGGTTGGGGCTTTTTTTTTCCCCAAAGATTAACAACAACCCCAAGTGCCACTTCCCATGTGTGTTTGCTCCTGTTTTGCACAGCCCCAGTGAAACCAGGGCCGTGGTAGGGTTGGGTTCACCCCCCCCCAGATCAGTGTGTCTGAGGTGCACAGTGGTGACCTCATCAGGTTGATTCATGGTTAGGAACTAGAGCACTGGCTTATGCAACTGGCTTGGTACAGTTATCTCATTTCCAAAGCACACACCTTTTGGCAAGTGCACACAGCCCAGATGAGGAAAACAACCTCTGAGTCCTGGAAAGGGAGAGAGAATCCCTTCCCTTCACCTGAAAGGCAGCTGTCTGGGGACTGCCCACCCCCACCTGCTGACAACTGAGCAAAGGCAGCTGAGAAGAAAGAAGAAGCCCAAGGATGTTTCTTGGGAGTCCCTGGTGCCACATTGTGTGTGGAACTCCCCTTTGAATTCAGCTCCCAGGATATTCCCCGGTGCAGAACATCCAGGGCCCACCAGAGCACAGACACAGAACTGTTGTGGTTGGAAGAGACCTTGCAGATCATCCAGTCCAACCATTAACCCAGCAGTGCCAGGGCACCACTGCCCCATGGCCCTCAGCACCACAGCTCCAGG
>JANHGL010007353.1:39742-51102 GCA_024611195.1 Ceyx melanurus | reverse complement strand
GTAAGTATTTTTAGATTAATGGTGTTGGTGATATAGATGCTCTTGTGGTTTGAGTATTTTGAAGTATAAATGAAACATAAAATATACATAGTAAATAATATTAAAAATAGAATTGTTTGGTGAAAAGTTCGGGCATTTCCCTTATGTTGCAAGTCTCGTAATAAATTTGCAGTTAAAAAAAAAAAAGTAAATACCTCTTCCATATAGTTTTGTAAATATAAAACTTTATACTATAGCTTTGTCTGGTAAAAAGATTCAAATTTGGGAGAAAGTCCTTCTGTGATGACATTGTAGAATGCTGGTGAGCAGTATATGGAATATTATATAAGTCACATGCAGGTGTATGTATATTCATTTATTATTACTTTTGCCATGGAATTTATTACAAGAACTATTAGCATTCACAGACCTTAATTTCAAAGAAGCTTTGACACTAGCAGAATTCCGGTTCTGGAGCCATAAATCTAAGCCTGGGAACAGTTCTGTATTGTCCAGGCTCCATTTTGCAGGTTACTCTGTTAATTTCTCCTTGGATTTGAGAGGTAAGAAAAAGGAAAAAAAAAGACCCTGACAAAATTCTAGTACCTACAAATCACACCTTGGTGTTAAAGACATAGGCAAGGGTAAGACAAAACTGTCTTATGTGTGTAGAAATTATTTGCATGTCACAGTTTTACCTATGTGTGTAGCTTTGTTTTGCAGGTCCTGGCAGAAATATGCCTATGCATATTGGAAGCTTTTAAACCAGAATGACTTGCATTAATCTATTAAAGGGAGCTGGTTTTCTAATTCCCAGGACTTTAACATTAATAAGAACCAAACATCTTTTCTTTAAGAACTGCCTCTACAGAGTCACTTTGATCATACTCCAGTAAATATTTTAAAAGTAGTAATTTCTTGAGCTTTACAGATACTCTGCTTATAGAAACAAGTTTTGGACATGATTTTAGAAGCCATATCGCACAGTCACAAAGGTGCTTTTTTTTTCCTTTAGATAAAATTTGTGTAACCTTTTCTCTCTCTCTAATTTTTTCACATAACTGATTTGATGAAATATTCCCATTGTGCTAGGCACTGCAAGATTAGGTAAATCTCCTTCTTGTTAGAAAAAACTTTAAATATACCTCTAAGATGGAAACAGAGTTTGTTCAAACATACCAATATAGAACTACGAAGAAGCATTGAGGCCAGTATTGAACAAATAATGAACAGTGCCGTGTTAAAATCTATCATTCTAATTTTAGTGCTTCGGTATCTGACTAACAAGTTTTCTCAGAAGACTCTGTGGGTCTCTACATATTGTGGATTCTCTCAGAAATCTGATTTACTTCCCAGCAAGGTGTTCGATCATATCTACTGGCCAAATCCTCATCATGCATGAGGCATCCACCAAGCAAAACAAACAAACAAAACCTTTTGTTGTATTTTTAAGATGTTTATTTTTGGGTTTTATATTTCAGCAAAGAAAAGTGCAAAAAGAACATGAATCTGTGCTTTGAAGTTGTATTGGTTATTTTCTTTGGAAAATTTCTGCATTAGCATCTGAGAAATATAGCTAGAAGTACCTCATTGTTCATGTACTCAGATGGGGCTCAGGAATATTTTGAGCTTTGTACGAATCACGGCTGATGAGTGAGAAGTCCATTCCCAGGCAAGAGCACTGGGAAGTACAACTTGGAAAATTTTTTAATTCTTTAGTCTAGGTTTATCATTTGTCTGCAGAGTATATGCTAGACTTTACATACTGTTTCTCTTGTGGGTATCTTTTTAATTTTTTCAGTGTTTCCTTTGAGTATAATGTGTCCGGACTTCTTTCCGCAAGTATCCATTTTTTGCTTTTGAGGCTCAGGATACTTTTTCAGACATTGTCTGTGATCGATTTTGGAAATTCCCAGATTTGAGCATCTCTTTTCTATTTAAAGTCCTTGTTTATAATACTTCAGCCTATTTGGCTGCCAGTTTGTATTACATAATAGGGTGCTGAAGTAATTTTTGGCTTTTGAGTAATAATGTAAAGAGTTTTGCCAATCATTTTTTGAATGATAAACTTCTGCTTCGTTTACATTACTGTGATCAATATGGAACTTTAAAAATACATATTACAATGGTTTATGTAGTTTATGTAGAAACTCACATTTTGAGGACAGCTAATAGCTACTGCTGAGTCAATAATGAAGTCATTACCATATAAGATGTGAAACATCAAACATTTTTACAAGTTGTATAGTCAGTTTTGTTGGTTATCATTTCTTTGAATCCAAACCTAGCTATCAAATGCATTCCAGTCTTTAATTTGAGGTTATTTTAGCTGCAGAGCTCTAGCGTTAATATAATGTTATTGTGCACATCCTTTTGATGTGTCAGGATATACATTCTGGCAGGTGTGGAGTGGATGGACTGCTTTGCATTCTTTGCCATCCTTGTAATGGAGTGTAGCTGGGTAGGGGATCAAAGGGATATCTGCTTCAGATACAGCATTTGCAGTGAGCTTTGGTCATGAAACGGAATTCTGAGAGAAGGTGCTGAAGCTGGTAATGGATTTCTCACTCATCAGACATTTTCCCACTTACAGTTAATAATTTTTGTTGTCTTGGTATTATGCTATCTGTCCCAGGCTTTCTCAATCAATAGAAGACATGTGTAAGACAACCTTTACAACCAATGAGCATTTGTCTAAGACATAGTAGACTAAGCAGATTGTTTATCGACTGTCCAGTTCCATAACATTTTCCAGTGTTGATGGTATATTTCAGTTTCTCTCAGATTCTGATGAAAGTAACAGTACATAGAAAAATATGTGAGAATGCTGACATGCAATTAATACCCTTTTGTAAAACGAAAGGTGGAGTTTTATGTAGGATTGCAACATCCTTTTGTAGTAATTTATAGATTACTGTAAATTCACATGTGCTTTTGAGAAGATGAAAAAGAGTTTTCAGCTCTGAAGAGCCATATCTGACACATACTATTTTTCACTTGAAGTTACAATAGCATTTTTGAAGTTAAAGGTCTGCCAGAAATGACATTTTAAGTGCTAACTTTGTAAATAATACTGTTTGATGTGATGCATGGTTAAAGAAGGAAATGTGACATGCACACACATACACAAGAATAAAAAGCCTTAAAACATTAATATCCGATCAACTTTTTTTTACATTTTTGGTATAAGAATTTATGTGGGTCTATTTCTGCAATAAATTTTTTCACCATTGACATTTTTCTTTTAGTGTAGGCTTACAGGAACTGAAGTTAATTGAACCATTTTCTTTTTCTTATATTTTTTTATTCTTTGCAGTCACCAAATAAAATCTTTGCAGTATAGCAGCACAGGAGATGTCATTCTTGTTGTCTCTGGTAACTCTCAGGCAAAAGTTCTTGACAGAGATGGCTTCCCAGTAATGGAATGCATAAAAGGAGACCAATACATTGTGGATATGACAAACACAAAGGTAAAGTCAGAAATTAATTGAATACCAGAAGGCTTGCAATATTTGAAAAGATGTACCATATTACATTAGAAGTGTCTTTTTTCTAAAAATGAAAAATATCCTGAAGTTCAACAAGTAAGAATGCAAAGCCCTGTGTTCGAGATGCAATACTCCCATGTATGGGCATAAGTTGGAAGCTGTGTGACCTTCATCCATGGAGGTTTTCAAGACCCAAGTAGGCACATCCATGGCTGACCTGATCTGGTGGTGGCCTAGGTAAACTCAAGAGTCTCTTACTACTGATGTTTATATTATACTATAACAAATCAATCTATTTAAAAATCTAACTTGTAAAAATTGTCAGCTTCACCCATCCCTTGTCCAGCCATCAAAAAACCCCACCAAAACCAAACCAAAACAACAAAAAAACCCACAACCAAACAAATGAATAACAAAACAAATGAAATCCCACACATTAGAAACTATTTATCTGGTGTAGTCTCTTTATTTCTTCTACCCTCCATACAATTCACCTCTTTCAAGACAGTGGTTTGAGGTTGTTATTATTGTTACTTTGCATGCCATGAATGTGAGACAAATAAGGAGCAATGTGTACATTTTTAATGGTAGCTAAAAATGGAAATGGAGAAGAGCTGATTCATAGTTTTGAAGTATTTTAACAACAGGCCAGCTTTTAAAATAGCTTAAGTCTAGTAATGATAAAAATAATGATAAAATCTATTGCTCAAACTGATGATAAAGTTGATCAGTTTATTGCTTGTGAAGTATGTTGCCAAATAACCAGACTAAATGCTGTTTTGCATTAAGGTGGTCTTGTCAGATGACTATTTCTTTTGGCTAGTGGTTAAGTGTATAAAACCATTAGACAGTCACATCTGCTTTAGTTCTTTTTTTTTCCTTAAAATCAGATTTGCTTTCTCTTGTAAACTTCTAGAATTCCAGTGTATTGTGATCCAACAATAAAAATGATAAAATATTTGTTACATTGCTCCATTAACTTTTCAGTATTTACCTCCATATTTGTGCTTAAAGCAAAGTGAAATAATTCCAGCATTGCAGGAGTAGTTTCCAAATTTCTCTTTGCATGTAGCCAACGATACATACAGCCATGTGCCTGTACTTTAGAGTAAAGCCAACTTTTATATACATTTTATATTTATAGTCACAATAATATCAATCCTTACTTTCTCTTTTTTTTTTTTTTCTTCCATCCTAAAGAATCAGAACTGACTGCTCAATTTGCAGCTTCTAATCTTTTAATAAAACCTTACCTGAAGTTATATCCATCCTGACTCTACAGTTCTGTTTCCTCTGTTTTGTCCAACAAGCTCTTTGGCTAGTGTTTGTCATTGAGTATATATATTGTGTCATCCTGGTAATCCTTTTATTCCTCGTATTTTTATGCATCTTGGAATCATTTGCACACCACCATATTGTTGTTTAATCCTTTCTCTGTGTTAAAGAAAAAAAATGTTCCCCTGCCATTCTCTGAAAGAAAAAAAATAGAAGACTGACTTATTTATTACAATTTGAAATTGAAAACAAGCAAGAATTAGATGGATTAGACTACATAAAATCGCTGTCATGTCAGTCAGCCATTATTGTGGTTAGAAGTGTTTGATTTAGCCTTCAGTTTTCATATGATTCCCCTTAATGGATTTGGAGTAGAATTTATAAAACCTTGTAAGACCTCTGTGTTTTTTTCCTTAGGGTCACACAGCAATGCTCAATTCAGGGTGTTGGCATCCAAAAATAAAGGAAGAGTTTTTGACATGTTCTAATGATGGGTGAGTCTATCTTTGTCAAGGTTTTTTGAAAGAATTTTTTGTCTTTTGTGCTTTAGTATTGTGCCCTAATTTATTTTTAAATCTTGAGTATGTGCTTAGGATAGTATTAGGTGAGATCAGGAAGCAAATATTTACTTTGATTCAGCTCTAATTAATTAATTAATTAATGTATTTTATCTGTATTGTTTTAGTGTTGCCATTTAAAATGACTTTGGTATTTCATGTTAACTTAAATATGTCTTAAATATGTTAAATTATGAAAAAATGTTATTAAATATGAAATAGATTTTTATATTAAATTATATGAAGTACAGTTAAATATGTTAAGTAATCATCTGTCTGTAGCAAGATCATGAATGATTTTTGAACTGATGTTTCAAATATGCAATCTACTTTACTCCAGAGTAACAGTGAGTGGGAGGCTGAATTGCCCCACTAATGTATCTGTAGTGGTAGTGTGGCCCATGCTAAATAGAAGACTTTAGTTATCAGTTACTTTAAATGACATGTTTGGGGTTTTTTTTCCCCAGAAGGTACCAGCTTATTGGTTTAACACAAAAGGTACCTGAAAAAAAAATATTTTAAAATTTACAATTACTGATAAGGCTGTGTCAGAAAACAAACCTTAAATACTACAGTTTCCTTTACAGAGCAGTTCAGTTGTAAATGTACTTTCAAATTAAGACAACTATATATTTTTTTCCAGCTTGTGGACGTAAAGATTTTACTTCCCTAGTAGAGATACTTATTAAATGGTAGAATAGATACTTTAAGAAGTTTGTCACACTTTTTAATATGGTTAGGCATTACTACATCTTCTTACTTAGTCTGAATAGTTTGTAGAGAGTGAAAAAGAAATTAAGATACTATAAATTATAAAGATTGTGTCTTCTGGGCCATCTAAGGATGTGCCTAACTAATATACCATATATGGATTCACTGGATCCCTGATGCTTGAATTGCTGTGAATTGAAATTATCTGGTCAAGTAAGTAAAATCCAGATAAACACTACTATAAATGGGTGCATAATTGCATTTTCAGAGACACTGCATGGCTGACATTACAGGAAAAGTATTTTAAATCCATTTAATTTTGTTTCATGCTAGTGACAGGTCTTTCCATGATTTGGACACGTCAAATGAAAAGAAACACTTAAATGTTAAAGGCAGTATTCCATCTGTGAAATTTAATAATAACAGAAACTGTAAAGTCTCCAACGTTTAAGCAGTAATTAATCTTAAGACTGGAGCTGTAAACTAGAACAGAATAGTTCCAGTTACAATGAACCTACAGTGATCATCCAGTTCAGCTGTCTGACCACTTCAGGGCTGACTAAAAGTTAAATATGTTAATAAGGTCATTTTTCAAATGTCTCTGAAACACTGTCAGGCTTGGGGCATCAACCGCCTCTCTGAGGAGCCTGCTCCAGTGTTTGACCACCCTGTCAGTACAGAAATGCTTCCTAATGTTTAGTCTGAATCTCCTCTGAGACAGTTATGAACCATTCCTACACACCCTTGTCACTGGGTTTCAGGGAGAAGAGGCCAACATCTCCATGTCCCCTCCTCAGAAAGCTGTAGAGAGCCATGAGGTCACCCCTACACCCCTACCCACTACTACAGCTTGCATAGAATGTGTTTACAGATGTGATTACAACTGACAGTCAGTATATATCTGTCTACCTGTCAGACATTTTTAGATTTAATCCCACATTAACACATGATCCTTATGTGTTGGAGAACTATATTCCATTGATTTTTAAAGCTTTTTTTTACTTGAGTCAATCAACTTCCACTTAATGAAATACTTACAGAAATATGAAATATTTTAAAAGTCTTTTTGAAAACCTGGCTTACATTGCTTGTAAAGCAAATATAGCACTTAACACAACTTGAACTTTGGTGACAGCAGCCTTATCAGGTCAGACCAAAAGACTGTCAGCCTTTAGAGAGGAAAAAGTCTAAATGGTGACAGGGTGTGGTCAAAGTTTGCAAAATGGTGGTAGATGAGCTGAATGTGAACTATTGTTTGAGAAAACATCTTACACTAAGAGACGTTTGTTGAAAGTGGCTAGATTTAAGTTTAAAACTAATAAAATAATTATTACTGTATATTGTCCAAATTCATTCTGGAATGTGTTGTCATGGGAGGTTGAGGAGGCAGTTTTAAAAAGGTAAGAAAAAATTCTGTTTAGAAGGATTCATAAACAGATAGGAAATACAATAGGCCTTGACACTTGTAGACAATGAGAGGAAATGAAAGGAACAAACCATAACGTGGCCAGACTTGGTCAGCATTATTATTACTGTGATAAAAGGAAATAAAGGGTGAAATGAATCTATGGTCAGATTTAGTTGGATGTTTCTTACATTTTTATTTGTTCTTCAGGAACAGTTAATAATTAAGACAGAATTTTATTCTGTACTACTCTTGGAAATGTTCTGTGTGTCTTATTCTCAAGATATAATTATTTGCCAGTGGTTTTATATCTAGAGTTGGCATGGTTTTTGTGTAGATTAACTCTTGTTAATGTCTTCTCTCTCAAGGCAGACATTGAAACAAAGCCACATATATCTTTCTGTGGCTTTGTTTCATAGAGATTTCAGGTAACAGTGTTTCATCTAGCCTAAAAAAAAGCCAAACCAAAACAAAAAAGACTCCTTTCCTAGTCTTAAATCACAGACCTGCCTGAAACCAGTTTTGGTATTCTGACATTGTAGGTGAATGTATTTTGGCATTCTCAATTCTCAACATAATCCTCCCTGCCACACCTTTATGAAGAAGATCTGTATCCATAAGAGGAGAAATTAAAAGCTTTACAGTGTTGCATATGAAAGGAAAAGGTGAAATCAAGCATCTGTTAATCTCACAAGTTTTTTATCCTGACACTGCACAACTGCTCGTTTATACAGTGAAGATGAGCTCTGGAAGCTTTGTGATATGTATCTGTTAGTTGTGTTCTAAAATTTTTGCTAGACATTGATCTAAGATTGAATTATGGTAATGGCTCTGGAGTTTTTAATAGGGAATGTAGTGCTATTTGTATCTCTAGGTGTTGAAATTTAGTCCTCACATTGGAAAATGAGCTGCCACAACTGGCATCTCTGAAGAAGGACACTTAATACTGAACTGCAAAATGGGACCCTTCAGAGGGTCAGTCCTGAGTGTATGGATTTAGGAGAATGAACCAGTATTGCCTTTAATAGGCATGAAGAAAGGTTGAACATCTTCCAGTTTTGCTGGCTTTAATCTCTGTTTGGATATCACGGAGATGGATGGAACACTAAAGCAAGGCAGTATTAGCTCCTAAACAAACTTCTCCACTAACTTCATTAGTGTTTCTATGTGGAGTGCTTCTGTGTACTCCAAAGCTGGTTGCCAGAACCAACACCTGTTTCTAAAGGTGTTTGCAAGAAAAGGCATGATGTTTTTCAGTTTATCTTCTATGAGTTTGGAGCTTGCTGCAAATAACTAAGCACATATGACCTGCTTCTGGAGGCATTCTGAATGGTAGTGTGTCTGAGACTGAAGAGAGAGATCACAGCGGAGCACCTGAGGGCTGTTAATGCACTGTTAAATGATAATCTCTATGTTCAAGATTCTATTTGCACCACTCAAGCGAAACAGTCATCCCTACACTGAGTGTCAGAACTATTTACAAATTACGGAGTAATCTCGCTTTATGATAGCATTTACATAATCCTTTTAGTTGAATGAATCTGTTAAAAAGCAAACTTTGAAAGTAGAATTGTGGAGTAGAAAGAAAAAGTAACACATTTTAAATATGGTCCAAAAAAAATATTTTAAAATGTGTAAAATATATTTTTATTTATGTGTATTAACCTGCTCTAACTCACATTCTTGGGGATAGTATTTATATGCACGTAACAGTTTCTTTTGATTCCAGATGATTAAGGCTGAAGTAGTGTTCTGAACTTAAAAGTAATTCAAATGAAGGCTCTTAGAATTGTTATTATAAAAGAAATATTTTGATAGATGGTCTGTTTCTTGTGATTTATTTATGGCATTTAAATTTGCTCAACATTTGAAAAAAAAAAATCCAGTAAGTACATTTAGACTATAAATATATTCTAATTTGTGGTTATTAGGCTGTAAATGTACTACTTCAGGCTGCAGATATATGGGTTACCAGCAGGGAGTCTCATAGTGTTTTGTATAACTGCTCAAGGATCCAATGTTGAACTCAGAAAAAACTACGTAAGTCTTCTGACTTCTTTATGAGAGAAACAGAAGCTGGTCAGTTGACACACTGGAATGAGCCAGATCCTACTCTGGGTACTTACAGAATGAATCTGTAAACTCCTCTTGTTAACTTGCTTAAGTTCGTGTCAGCTTACATGATTTTTAGGGAATATGCATAACTTACAGCAGTTTGCTTCATTTTGATTTCCTTGATAATATTCCAGGTGATGGCTTGTTAAAAACTTGTAATACCCTACTGTTTCTTTCTTTCATGCTTTAAAAAAACCCCCAACTTATTAGCAAATAGTTCAGTTATTCTTGAATCAGAGTTGATTAGTAATTTTGTTGGGCAATTACAGATTGCCCAGAATTTGTTAGCCTTTAGTTATAGAAGGAAGAAGTTTGTCAGTTCTGTAAGTAATCTCATGATTAAACTTAAGTGCATGGCTGAATTACATATTCTCTCAGTTGTCTTCTATATGGAACTGCATTAATTCCCGCTTTAAAAGTTTGCCTTACAGATATGTTAATTCCAGTTTTTACTACGTTGTCTGTTGTTAATTCATACCAACCTTTCATTGTTTTTAAAGCACATATGCAAAGCTTTTTTCATTAATAGCATTAACTTGATTTAAACTTTTTTCTTGCACGGTCTACCTTTTATGTATGGATATATGGTGTCTATAACTTTAAATACTCCACAAGAATTCCTAAAAGAATCAGTCACTTTTAATTGCATGTACTTCTTGCCATTCTAGAGAAGATGTAGGATACAGTGTGTAAAGATGCAGGGCAACATCATTGACTTATTCATAATGCCTTCAACACATTATTCAGGCTTATTTGAAGCATACACTTATTACTGCCCATTATCAGAAATGCCAACATTAATGCATTGCCAAAAAAGAAAGGAAATTTTGAAAATCAAACTGTGATTTTTTTTTTTCCTCTGGAAATACACTTGAGCAAGTGGCCTAAAAATGTACGCAGTGTTCTAAGTCATAACAAACTCCTTGTTTATATTGTTCCTAAATATCTGTTGACTTCTATGTTAAAACAAAGGAGGAAGAGGAAACGGATAATATTGTTTTTGTTATTTGGATGTTTTCTTATCAGAAATATGATAGGTAGTGTTGTATGAATAAGCAAGAGTACTTGGTGATATTAAATGTTCCAGCTACAGGTGTTCTGTGTCCCTACTCTGATATATTTTTTCCTTTTAGAAGTGGAATTGCAGCCAAACTTGAAATTTAGCAGTACTGAACTTTGTGATTTGTCATTGCAAATATGGCTGTGGTTACTTAACACCTGGTTTTATGTAGAAAATTCCTCTCACACGTCTTCTCTCTCCCACCATCTAGTAAGTTAATGTTCATAGTCTTTAAAAGTTATCTTAGAAAATATTGACTGCCATCACCAGGTGACCTTTATAATAAGTTACAGAGAGATAAATTGCAGATAGAGGTAAACAGTGCTTCAGTATAGATTTATCTCCAAAAAAATAGGTGGAATTATTTCAGCAAAGTAGTTTCACATTTTCAGAAATAAAAATTTGCATTTTAGGTATAATTTACTCGTTAGACTTTTATCAAATACATGTTTCAAATGTGAAGCTATTCTGCTCCATGGGATAGGGTGTTAAGTGTGTTTTTCTAAATCATACACTACTGTGTATTAAATGTTTTCTGTGTTATAATGAATAAGAGCAGATTTCTGCTTCTTGTGATGTGAACTAGAATCAGTGAATGACCAGAGTGTTCAGAAAGTTAAAGTGAATGCATACTTAAAATACTTATTTTCATGTTTAAAACTGTAAACTATTAGACAGCAGTAGCTGAACTTCTTCTGAGAGACTTGGTCTAGGTGATCCTGCTCAGGCAGGGGGGTTGGACTAGATGATCTTCTAGGTCCCTTCCAGCC
>JANHGL010007353.1:11458-25064 GCA_024611195.1 Ceyx melanurus | reverse complement strand
TCATGAGAGCTGTCCCACCATGTCTCAGTGATTGCAATGAGATCATGGTCCTGAGATCGCAAACAGATCTCTAGTTCATTCTGTTTGTTCCCCATGCTGTGTGCGTTAGTGTACAGGCGTTTTAGTGAGCTTGTAGTGCTAGAGTACCTCCTGACTGGTACGAGCCCTGAGGTAGCAGGGGAGCTCGCACAACACCCCACAAATGTTTCTGGTTTGTTTCCTGCAAGCCAGGTTTTTCTCCTTTCCCCTTCAAATGTAGTTTAAAGCTCAGTCAATGAGCCCAGCCAATTCCTGTGATAGAAATCTTCTTCCCCTTTGAGAGAGATGTACACCATGTGATGCCAGCAGATCTGGTGCCATATAAACTTCTCTGTGATCAAAAACCACAAAATTCCAATGATGGCACCTGTCTCTCAGCCATGTGTCTATTACTTGTGTTTTCCACCCTCTTTCTGTATTCTTCCCCACTACTTGAAGGATTGAAAACTACCTGTGTACCCAAACCTTCAACCAGTCTCCCTAGTGCCCTGAAGTCCTTCTTAATTGCATTTGGACTTCTCTCAGAAACCCCATCTTTACCAACCTGGATAAATATTAAAGGATAATAATAATAATCAGAGGGGTGTAGCAGATCAGGCAGCTTCCTTTTAATATCTTTAATCCGAGCCAGGAGGCAGCATACTTCCCTGTGGAATGTGTTGGGTCTACTTATTGGCCCCTCTGTTTGCCTCAATAGTCATCTACTACTATAACCCTCCTTTTCTTCCTCATTGAGGAAGTCCTAAGTTGTGTGACTGAGGGACAAGCTGTGGGTGAATCACCAAATGGATCTTCATTAGAAGGAGCATCAAATTACAGGGGTCTGTTCCCCTTAAGTGAATGCAATGGGGGAGGAGGAGTTGGTATGGGGAGGACTCGCTTTCCTCTATAAGGTGTGACATGCCTTCTACCACTCCCCTACTTTCCAATTGGTTAGAAGAAGAAGACTGACTGTCTTCCAGAAGGGCCTCATATCTATTTCTCAAAGGCACCCGAGGAGGAGTAGCAAGGGTAAGCAAGGGGAGTGCTCGCCTTCTGCCACATCCATGAACTTGCCTCCACTCAGCCGCTTTACTTAGGGTTCTGTCATCTGTCTGAGTGAGGCAAGATACAGGGGCCCTTTGATCCTGGGTGTTACCTGTCTGCTGAATGGAGCACAGAGCATGGCTCCAGTGGTCAATCTCAATTTCCTATTTCCTAATTCCTGAGCCTTTCTACTTCAGCTTGTAGTGTCAAAACCTCATCTTCAAGCTGGGCCACTTGGCTGAGCAGATGATGTACCTGTTCACACCACACACAGCCATAATGAGAGTTTCCCTCTGAGAACAGCAGTAGGCTGTGACATTCTCTGCAACCTGTCAGCTGCACGCCCATATCCTTTCTTGAAATCTCTGCCTGAATTCCCACATCCATTTTGATTGCTGACAGGTGTATGGCCTTCTTGTGCCGAGTAGAGACCATTTTGATGGGGACCAGGTGACAGCAAGTTCAATTGGATTCTTCCCTTCCATGCCTTCCCACGTGCCAACAAGGGAGAAAGCGCTGCTTGCGGTCTGAGCGGTGCTTTCGGTTACCCCGGCAGTGCCCCCAGACACGTTAGCCTTTTGGCTTCTGTGAGAGGTGTCGAGACTTTCTAGATCTCTCCTACCTCCCTCGGGCTCCTCTGAGTTGAGGAACCCAACTTCAAAAAGGAAGAAAAAGTAGCGCTCCAGCCGTGAAGTTTGCCGTCCCAGTGCTGCTTTGTCACTGTCTGTAGTCTGAGCATTCCAGTAGAAGATGGTCTTCACAAGAGGAGGAAGAGAAGCTTGGAGGTACAGGGTATTCAAATGAGATTCCAGAGAGTTTGAATGTTATGAGACAAATGGACAGAAAAGGACTCAAGTTTTAAGTGGATATCAGAATGGCAGAAAGTGCCAATATACCTGTTGAAAGGCTGTTTGTCAATATGCCTGTTGAAAGGCTGAGATGGTTATTGCAGCACATAGAGAGGAAAAGCGGAATCTCAGAATCATGTAATACTTGAGGATAGAAGCAAACTCTGAAGATCCTCAAATGCAACCATCATGAGTTTTGAGTAACTCCAATAAGGATGACTCCATAATCTTGCTGAGCAACCTGTTCCATATAGCAGCGTGGACTTTTTTAGATGTCCCTATAATCTGTTTCATTTATATTAAAACCAAACCAAAAAACAACCACCAAAACAAAAAGTAAACCAACAATCAGAACTCGTAATGCCTGATGCTAGAGGTCCAAGTAGAGCAATGATGTGATGCCTTATAGAGATGAGATTTGAAGACTAATCTTGACTTTTTAATGGACAATATATGGAGATACATTCTATTTCATGTACTGATTTCTGATTATTGCCATTAAGTGTAAATTCTATGAGCTATTTCCAGCTCAGTTCCTTGTCTGTTTTATATTAGAATTATGTATAGGTCAGCTCTTGTAGCCTGTCTGGTCTTGTAGCTGTGATGGAAGTTCCTGATGTTATGCCACATTGTCTTGTCTTGTTCTGGAGAAATGGCAGTCTTGTTAAAATGGTATTTGCTTTCCTAGAGACCAGTAAGTTACGTGCTGTTGGATCATACGCAATTTTTATCTGGAAAGAACTCAACATATTAAATGGACAGAAAACATTTGTATCTAAGACAGTTTAAATAGTCCACCTGTATTTCAGTGTTTTAGTTCTTTCTCATTTTGATGTTTTTATGTATCTGAGAAACATTGAAGATCCAGACAGATACTCTTTTTTCATTAAAAAGAAGTATGTGTTTAGTTTGATAATAATGTGGGAAAAAAATCACTTAAAAAAAACCAATACATAAATGAGTCTTTGTAAAGTATTTGAAGTAGACTTTTAAAACAGAACTCCTAAGACCTTCAGGATTAGTGGAAGAAAGCTACAATAATGTTGCAATTAATAGTTTAAAATGCCTTTTAAAAATAAAGGTTTGAAGAATAACCATTTAGTCATTCTGCATTACTACCAGTTAAAAGTGGATATGTCAATTGTTGCAATATCAGAACAATTAAGACAATCTATTTAGTTGATGAATTTGTATAAGCATTTGTGCCTGTCCCCTAAAGTCTTCGTTCTTGTAAAGGACTGAACACTTCAATCTTTCTGATTTGCATTGACAATGGACACTCTTTAGTACCCATGTATTCATCTTTGGTTGGTTGTGCAGTTGTAAATAATTTTATTTACATGAGACTTTGGCCAGCTCTGATTTTTAAATTTATTCTTCTTTGACCTTCATATGTATTTTAGTAAATACTATGTTTATTCCTTGGAAAGTTGCCATGTTGGTTTCACAAATGCTGGTTTTCCATTACAACTTTATTTGAATGATACTATTTATGCTGACAAAGGTATTTGACTATATTATAAGAAGAATTATTTCATATGTGTTTTTTATCTAAAAATGTCTTTCTTTAAACTTTTTTCCAGAACTGTGAGGACATGGGATGTTAACAATGAAAAAAAGCACAAAAATGTATTTAAACCACGTTCAGTTCAAGGGAAGCGTGTGATTCCGACAACTTGCACGTACAGCAGAGATGGTAAGCTTATCGCAGCTGGCTGTCAAGATGGCTCCATCCAGATCTGGGATAGGAATATGAGTGTAAGTCAAGTACTTGATAATATATATATTTCTAATTTATCAAACTGAATGTTGAAGCTGATGAAAAAAAATTTGGTACTTTTATACCTACATTTTATTCTCTCCTCTCCCAAAACTAAGTAACTCATAAGCAAAATATTTAGTATTTCCTCTGCATCTCTACATCTAATCATTCAGTGTGCTGCTACTATTCATGTCAAACCACTGAGAATCCTTTTGGCAGTCTGTTGTGGGGTTTTTTAAAACCCCAACCAAAAAGTTGGCCACATACCTAGGTTTATAATATTACTCATTTAAGATGCAATGTTTGTGAAAAAGTTGACATTTTTTGTTCGTTCTTACGCAATTGAAAATACACACTTCCATATTTTACCTGAGATACTGAATACATTAGACAGGAACTCATAAAACTTCATACTTAAATTAGTTATTCATTCAGATAAGAGGTAAAGGAGAATAGCTGCTAAGTGGGTGAGGTGAAAGGGTAGTGCTGCATGTTACATGTCAGTTTTTGTTACATGGCCCAATGTGTAAAAATCAACACTGAGGCTAATATGAACGATTAATGAAAATGCACTGTGGACAGAAAGAGTCAAAATGGAAACTATTGCATTTTTAAAAAAATTGAAGTATATAATTATTTAACTTAAAATGGAATTTCCAGTAGTTAACAAGGAATATGTACAGTTCTTAACTACTACTTTATAATGTGAAATTTAGAGCAATCAGTGGTGCCTGTTACTTTGTGTGGTATAGTTTACAAACCAGTTCAATTGCAGAGTTTTCCTGTATGTCCATTTTACTGAAGGAATTGTTGCCCAGTGCCTTTCACTTCAATGGAGTAAGTACTCATGGTAGGCATAGGAAGAGAAAATGAGATTAGGCTCAGCATTTTCAGAGGCCAAATTAAGATTACAGATTAAATGGGGAGTGGGGGCAGGTTCCTTTGAATTAATCTGACATCATAAATCGTTGAAAGCTGTACAATTCTAATAGGATGGATTTTGAAAAATAATAATGAACTAATACAAGGTGTGTTATTTTGCTCAACTTTGTCTTTCAAAACATCTGATTTTAAAAAGGCAGATATTTTGGGGAACTTTTAATGAAGATTGAATAAAATTTGATTGCTGCAGGCAAGAGGAAATTTATAGATGTAAAAGGAAAAGAAAGCCCATTGATCATATTCAAAGTACAGCCTGTATTTTGGGATTGTCATCTATTTTTATTTCTGTTTTTATTTCCACTATAAACCCAGTAAAACTTCCTAATGGCATGAAGCTTGAGAATTCATCCCAAGTGTAAACTTGTTCTAACAGAATAATAAATTTTTCAGAGACTGGCTTTCATCACCTGTGTATGTTGTTTATTTTAACATATACAGTATTGAAATATTAAGCTTTCTGGTGTAGTTTTAACAATAGTTATCTTGGTAGTCTGCTTTTTCATGTGCTTTTCCTTTTGAACTTCTATGTGTCTATAAGATGACATATTGCAATGCTGATTGAGTGCATTTTAAGGTGATTATGAATAATTTAAAGGTATATCCTGTGCATCTTGTGCAAGTTCCAACTGATGACCCCTGTATAACAATGCAAGACTAAAGTGAATTCGTAGTGAAAGGGAAGTTGGTGATGTCCTTCGATTTATACTTTTAAAGCCTAAAGATTTTTTGTCCCTGCTTTTATTAGTGTTAGGAAATGTGCAAGATTTTGGGGTAAAGGAGAACATAATTTTTATTTTCAGTGGTGTTTTTATCCAAAACTGCTGGTTCTTCCTGGAAATCTCTGTGTATAGTTAAAATAAACTGTTTCAAAATGCATCCTGGTGAAATTATTTTAAAAAATGAAAAGCCTTCATCTTATATTTGAATGGTGGGGGAGGGATAAGAAAAAAAATTTACAGGGAACATATGTTCAGTGTAGGATTTAGAAAGAGAAGGATGAGATTGGCTCCTGCAATGGAGTGGTGAAAGCACTTACTGGCCTGAAAGGATGCAGAGATGGTTGCAAAGGCGAAGAAGAAAACATTTAGTCATAATGAAGTGGTGGAGTTTTTGTGGGTACAAACTGCAGGTGACACAGGAAAATAGGTAAAGCTATGGAGAATCAAGACATAGGGATTAATCTACTTGAAGAAATATATATTAGAAGTAACTTCTTTCTTTGAAGAAATTTTTTAATTCCCATCCAGCAAATACCATTTGAGTCTGTTGAAACAAGTGTAGAGTTACATACACAGACTTTGCTGTACTATAGTACAGATCTGTTTCAAATAAAAATTTTTTTGTATTTAACTTGAGAAGGCTTACTGAATCTGTAACAAAAATCATTGATGCTTTAAAACAGAAAATATAGTTACTATGATTTCTTATATTTGATCAGTTAGGAATTATTCTGGTAGCATTATTTTAGACATGTGGCACATGTACTGCAGGAAGGACAGATTCAGGAAAATGTTTAAAGTTAACTGTAACTTAGTTGACCATACTGTAATGCCAGGGCTAATCTCATAAAGGCCTGAAATTTCAACCCTGCAGTTGAATAACCATCTGGCTGTTACTAATATGATGGTAACAGCAGAACTAAATCCAGGAAGGTGTTCCTACCAGATAGTATGACTAATGTTATGTACTGTACATGGTGCCTGTTATCCTGGTGTTTTTGTAGGTTTTTAGATAGATTCTTTTGATAGGAGTAAAAAAAAAAAACTCCTGACAGAGTCCAGTTATTATCTTTATTCTTTCTCTTTGCTTCAGTAAAAACAGAAATGCCCTGCTTTCCCACAGCAGAAGAGTCATGAAAACGTCAGTACTGAGGGCAGAAATGGGTACTTTGATAGGAAGGAGTCTGATAATGCCCTATCCTAGAGCAAAAGGGACACTCTAGTTAGAGACAGGCACACTACTGCAGTGATGATAGGAAGTCACTCTTTCTCTGGAGGTTCATAAAGACTATACCACTTGGCAAGGTGGTAGAAGTTACCTGATGAAGCTTCCAGACTTCTTCATTGCCACTGTAGCCATAGATTGCTCATGAGAGGCTTATCATCTTTTGCTCTACACATGAATTGCTAACTTTACACTTGACTATAGGGATCCCACTGATGAGTCTATCAAAGGGCAAACAAAAATCAATGCATTTTGTGGTGGTATCCCTATCATCACTGAAGCGTTGCTTGTGTTAGTAGTGTAGCACTTGGTCCAGAATGGTGTGATTACATAATTGGAATATTATTTTTCAGTATTTAGGGAGAAAACATCACTTTTATATCCCATGTTCATACTTGCTGAAGTCCAAGTAGCTGTTTTTTGTAAGTTATTGTCATAAGTCAGGTTTTTTTCCAAGCCCCTTAGATACACCTCAGTATCTGCATTATTAAAAATCATTTTATTGTGTCTAGGCAGTGATTTTGGTGTGCGATCAGTTTTCTTCTTTAGTTCTGACTAGTAATGCACACCACAAGTGTTTCATTCAGTTTTCTGTTTCCACTGTTTTTTTGGTGTGATTCCAAATCTCCCAGCTGTATGTAGTGAGAGTAAAAACACTTTTGGAACTTTTGGAGGAAGACTTTTTCTGTCTTCATGATGCTGACGTTGGTAAGTTACTAATGCTGAAGTTAGCCAAATGCATTCCCGCTCTGCCTTGCTATTCTCCAAACTTCCTCAGCATGATCATGATCCATTATAATCACCTGCCTCAGAGGATTTTTTGTTCTGTCATAAATCTCTGTTATTTTCTCGCTCGTGTATGTTATTTTGTCAGTGCATGATTTTTCTTTAAGGTTCGTGTACATGTGCGTTTATGGTGCACATTAGCAGAATGATCTGTCAGTGTGTTTGAAATATTATGAACACTGTCAACTTGGCTTAAAGTAACAGCTTCAAAGGACATAAAAAATAACTTCCTTCAAACTTCCAGTGAATAGTGGAAACAATAGTGTGAAATAGTCAATCATAACATAATGCATTAGAACTCTCTCCATTTAAATGTTCTGAGACATGGAGAAGTGACTGGCAAATAAGGAGAGTTGGAGAGTGTTAGGGGTCAAAATAATGCAGAACCTTCAAAATTATTGATTCACAGGGCATTGCAGTAAAACCACTAGATATACCTGCAGTTTAGATAGATTTCTCATCTTGCCTGGTCTTGCCCATTCAGAGCTTTTTTTGCAAGACCTATAACAATATGTATTGTTGAACAAGCTGATCTATGGAGCCAGTCTTAAGTATCAAGAATGAAATGTGTCTTGCAGTCAGTAAACCTCTTTGTGCCCAGATTTCCTGAGTAGAGATATGGAAAGACTGAAATAATTTTTGTAAAGACTATTAGTACACTTGATAGGTAAGTGAAAAATGTACTGTGAGTTAAAATTGAAAGAAATCTCTTTAATGAGCAGAAAAAGCTGTATTTCATTTTCAAACCAGGAGTGGATTGAGATGGTTTTCATTGATGGCAAATAGGATTTATGAGGGAGAAAAAACTGAACTGCTTAGTTAGCCTTTCATGGTCTTTCAAACTACCTGGTGAGGCTACCTGTTATGTTATTTTGCCCTCCAGCTTCTCTGGGGTGCATTCAGCCCAGTACTACCTAAGCAGCTTCTCTGCATTTGGCAGCCTGAATCGTGTTCCTTAGTTTCACACATCAAGTATTTTATGGTAATCATTACAGCTGGGATACAAAAATTGGCAAGGATGTTGGAGAGGCAGAGTTTGTGAGGTGTGGTGGTGTCTTTTAAATGTGTTAGAGAAAACCAGCTTATAGATGCAAACTCTTGTAGTCTTCTTTTTTACTTGCCCCTAGCTTTATAAAATGATCTGTGTAGAAGCCTTGAGTAATTTTTATAAGCTTTTAGCCATTTAATGGCTGCACTGTAAGTAGTGAAGAATTGAGCTTTGACAGATATATCTATAATAGGTTTATCCTTTCATGTAGTGTAAATCTGAACAGGAAAGATACAGTGTTTTCTGATTTTCAACATAATTTACTTCTCATTAAACACAAACTCGCAGACAAAGATTTTTATAGCTAGTGGTTAACTATTTTTTTACTTTTTTTTTGTCTCATAAAAGATCTAGTGATATGCTTAAGTCCATTATTCAGCTATTTCCTGCTCAAAAATGAGCATCTACTACATTATTGCTGAACTACTGCTTTGCTGGGTTTTTTTTGTGGTTTTAAATCCTTACTTTGCTTTAAAAACACAAGAATAATTTGTGTATTTTGATCAGTTTTACATTACTTAGCTAATGCTCTAAGTAATTTTACAGAATTTAATATGTACAGTAATAATGAAATCAAACACTATACTATTATACTGCCCACATGCATTTCACCAGAAGTGATGTTATCAAGTGGTAGCCCAAATAACCTGATGTCCACATGCCCTTGAGCCACTGGGATGCCTCAGGATGCACTGAAGTTAAGCAGATCTAAGCTCTGAACATTTTAATTACAAATACTAATGTTAAAAATATTTTCCAAATACTTGCATGATTTATAGAGATAAGATAAATACATTTCTAAAATTACTGATTGATTGCTTAGAAAGGGTTTTTATAAGCTTCAGTTTTGTCATAAACAGTATGAAGTTTTAGAGTTTTCAGAAATGAAAAGTTTTAATGAGTACTGGAGCCATTTTGAAGAAATACTCTACAACTAAAGATACAGTTTTAGATAATACAACAAGATCCTGTGAGAGACTTCCCCTCCACCCCAAAAAATAAGTGTAGTGACCCATTTGGTTTGGAATAGGAATCAAAGCCCAGATCTTATTTGGAATTTTTTATAAACTTCATTTTGCCATTTTTGATGGATTTTACAGCTGAAGCTGCCAAGACAAAGCAATGAAAGCTAGTAGTAGGATCTGAGACTTGCTGTAAATATGTTCTCCATTAATTGGAAGGTTCTTCAAGAGGATTTATACCCATGATTTGGAAAATGAGATTGTTGGATCTTTCCACAGTTACAAGATGCTTTTTGCATATGCTGACATGCAAAAGACATAGCTCTTGATAATAAATTATTGAAATGAATGTCTTATGTTTTTCTACTAGAAAGCTTTACTAGTGTGCATATGCCTTTTTAGATATAGTTACTACCAGGCAAAGATCATAATGTATCTTTGGTATCAGATCTCTCACAGCATTCCAGAATTGTACTCTTTTTACACTAGGTAGATTTTTTTTTTTTACCACAAAATATTTTTAACTTTTTTACTTGGATATTTTGTTTTGGTTTTGCTATTTAGAATTGTATGTTTATATTGATAAAGTATTAAAATTATTCCATCAAAACATGAATATTTAATAGAAACAATTTACAATAAATTTGCTGAATTATCTCTGCTGCAGTTAAACAGCCAATTTCCCTCAAGTATGTAACATGCTTCATGCTTTGAAGAGGGCAGTCTGGCTACATCTGGAAATTTCTTGTGTAAATACAAGATGAAGTATATCCAAATATACTATATTTCCCTTTCAAACTTAAGGTAAGTTTTCCATATCCATAATATCCCACCCTTTCATTCCATATATATGTGCGCCAGACCTCTGCTCCAGAAACTGGAAATCACACACAAGCTTGCCAGCAGCAAATATTAACAGATTCATATATTATTCCTTTTTGTATACGTCTGTTTTAGTCAGTATTTCACTATCTATACCCTGAAGCTGGCTGCAGTAAAGAATCTGACAATCACATGCTAAGATAAAATGTGCCCTGCTGTATTTCTAAGTGCATTTCTCTATTATGTAATAAACAGTTTATAGTTAAGAACTATCTAAATGTTTGCACTATCTAATACAGTGATGAAAGGTAATTCTAAATCTTGAAGTCTGTCACACCCCAGTGAAAATAGCATAAGGGATTTTACTCTGGATTCATGTATGGTTAAAGGAAAAAGGCTTATCCCATAAGGATTATATACCTTTCTTTGATTTACTATTTTGAAAAATAGCAGTAGAGCTTACAGAAATAATTCAAGAATGACAACTTGAGAATAAAAGGGTAGGCTTTATAGCAACATGATTGCTTCTATTAATATTTTAGTGTTTACTAATATTAATTTACATGAATGATGTTACAGAACTAGATAAAATAATGAAAAATAATAAAGCAGAAAGAGAACAGCCTTCTTTATCTAGCTGTTATTTTTAGATAAAATTTTCCTTTTATGAAGAAGTGAAAAATTAGAAATACAGATGCTACATTTCATAGTTACAAAATTAAGCTTCTGAGTGGTCTGACTTATCAGAAATATGGCTTTTAGATATTGTAATACATGCACTGGTCCAGCAAGTTGAATACTTCATTGGTCTAGAGCCTGATAGGGTTTGTAAATTACAAAAATAATTTTGTGCTTGATGTGCATATTAGGAAGCTAGTTTTGCATCCAAAGTTTTCCATTGCAGTTCGTAGTATATCACTATTTCTTGAAGCTGGTAAGGAGATGAACAGAACGTTTATAATATGGATTTTGTAAAAGCAGTGAAAAGTATATTTCTGTAAAATGCTTGGTTATTAAATTTGTTTTACTGCAGAAGCCTAAAACTCCCATATTTTAAAATACTTAGAAAAGGGAAGCTGTTACATCTTGATCAAGTGGATTTATTTAAGAACAGAAGGGAATGGAAACAGCAACTCCTGTCTATGGACCATATTGAGTGAAGATTAGGTGCTTTCTGTCTGCATATGTTAGCTGTATCTCTTGGATTAATTTATGGCTCTTCACCCCTCCCATGTTCATATTTGGATGTATTTCTCTCAGGCTTCATTTTTCTCATCTATTCTTAAATTGCAGAAAGCTTTCTATTCTTTGGTATTCATAAAGAATAATGCAAACTGGATTTTAGGAGATAGTGTGTACTATTTGTATTTGGTTTCTAGCGCCAGGTTTTTTTTAGTAGGAAAGGAAATTAGAACTTTTTTTTTTTTTTTTAAATGAAATGGTCATTTCAGACAATACAAATTAGCAAAACTAAAATACCTATACAAAACCTTTGAAATACACTTTTGTCAAACTTCAGGGTCAGGACCATCAGCCAGACGTGTAACAGACACTCTCTGTTAACCAGTCTCTCTTCCCAAGGGAAGGAGAAATGGAATAAGGCAGAGAGACTTGTCAATTAGAAAAAAAAAAAAATCAAATACAGAAAAAAACTCTAAACAAAACAGCTTTAATGAAATAGTAGTAGTAGAATGAAATTTATACAAATAGATACAAAACCAACACCAAACCCAGCCTCTCCTGATGGCAGATACATCACCATCACCACTGAAGTTATGCAGCAGGCACTGGATAAGTCCCAGGCTGGACTCAGCGGCAATTGGGAAACAGATTCAGGAGCTGGATTATGGAACTGGATCTAGTAACGCACAGATCAGGATCAAAGGCAGAACAGACGAGTCCTCCTAGGATTTAAAGAAGAGGCTTGTCCCTCAAGACCCCTCAGCCTTCTACTGAATATGCTGTTGATGGGATGGAATCTCTTGCTGGCCAGTTTAGGGTCCCCTGTACTGTCTGCTCCTCTCTGCAGGTGTTGCCTTGTACCTTCTTCACCCAACAGCTTGGTACACAAGATTTAGCAGCGACCTTGGTCTGCAACACCAATCCCTGGTAGCAACACTGAACATCAGGTGTTGTGAATGCCAGAAGCCGATGCTGTCTGAGAAAAGCTGCTGTTTACTTCAGACACGGCTGTCGCTTACAAGATACTTCACTGAAAAATAAAATCACTGAACAGAATTACTTCTGCTCTAACTCAAACAGACAATTTTATATTTCCCTTCTCAGTTCTTCTGAGTAATACAGTAAGCTTATTTATTTCCTGATGTCATTTGAAATATTAACAAATTTCTAACTTTTCCAGAGGTCTAATGCAGAAGATTGGTAACAAATTCTTCCCATTTAGGAGTTGTTTCATGTATTCTTGAGTCACTGACCACTATCAGAAAGTGGATTCTTGCCTAGGGAATGAATAGTTTAATGTTGTGCCGTGCTTGTGTGTAACCTTCTTCCTAAATGTTTGGTTTGGAAAAATAAACTTGCAAAAATGAAACAGAATGAAAAATATTGTGATTTTTTTTTTAGTTGAACTGAATAAGAGGTTTGGGTTTTTTTTATGTGCTCAGTTTTATGACCTCAAGAAATGTATTTTTTAATCTAAAAATATTCCCCATGAATCTGTTAGAAACTGCAAAGCCAATAAAAAAATGATCCAGTGAAACATAGCTTTTGCATATAACATTAGCTTACATACACTTTGACTTGGAGAAGTCTGATAAGGAACAAGAAAATATTTCTACATAGAAAATTGTTATTTAATGTCTGTATCCACTAAATGATGCACCCCTTTGAGGATGCAGATTTAAATGTACTTAAATAATACACTGATAATACCATAATACACTGAGAATTCCCTCAGTTCCTAGAGTACATCTCGTAAGTCTAGTGAATGTTAATTTTAAAAAGTTTGCATGGCATTTGTAGAAAATGTGTAAGGTTATAAACCAAATAGGTTATTTTTTCTGTCCATGTTTATCAGTAAGAAGATAAATTGCACAGCCACACCATCTTTTGGCATCAGGTACAGAACTAAATCGATTATGATGTGAAAAGTCCTTATAATACTGCTATATTTTGTTGTAAGACAGCCTTCAGTGAGCAAGTTTCTTTCAAGGTATAAAATTTGTAATTAAGACCTAATTGAATATATGTGAGGCCTTCTTTAGAATAAGTAAAGCTTCTTACAGTACAAAATATTTTAAAATAAAGGGGGTTTTAAAATTATCTCCCTATTTCCTATAGTTTGTCTTCAGCAGATGTTAGTGCTAAACAGTGGAGAGGGTGGTGAAATAGGTGGAGCATTGTCCAGCTGTGTTTTATTTAATGTATGACTGCAGTGATACTACACAGACTGAAATCGGATACATTC
>JANHGL010007351.1:72964-95582 GCA_024611195.1 Ceyx melanurus | reverse complement strand
TGTTCTCTCTGTGGCGGTGGGTTGGGGGGCTGAATAGGTTTTTTTTTGTTTTTTTTCCCTTTCTTTTGTGCTTTTAAAAGAGCTCCCCCAGCTTTTTTTTTTTTTTTACTTTTTACCCCCCCCCCCCCCCCCCCCCCCAGTAATCCATCCTTGTTACAGCAGTGAGTCACTCTTCAAATAATCAATTGCGTTTTCATTGTCTGACTTGTAAGTCTATCACCGAGCTTAAGGACAGCCGATAGCATCAGCCGAGACCTTTGGCAGATGGTTTTGCAATTCATGATGCTCATTTGGATATTTGCTTTTTTTCTCTGATGAATAATCTCCCAGCAATGAAGGGGTGGGGGGGGGCGGCAGGAAAGTTGGGCAGGGGACTCTTCCCCACGCGCACAGTATCTCTGCGGTCACTATCTAATGTTGGAGGAATTTGTAACGTTAGCAGAATTGTCTGATGCGAGGAAAACTAATTTCGGGGTAAGCCTCGTGAGCGCGGCTGTAAAGAGCCTTTTTCTGTTGGGCTGTCGTGCTCGCTGGCTCTGGGCGAGCACCGGTGCAGCCCTGAGGCAGCCAGTGGCCAGAGCCTTTCTCAGGTTCACCGGTGCTGGGGCAAGAGGCGTATATAAAATTCAGGATGTTCCTCTCTGCTGCTGGAGAGGCTGTTTTTTCCCCTGTGTGTGGCTTTTTGCTTTCCACAGGGCCCCGATGCCAGAGCTTAACACTTGGAGAGCTAAGTATCATAATTATTATTCCTGCCGCGGAGGGAGGCACTTTGTACTCAGCCATTGCAGCAAATATTTCATCCCCTATCAATTGCCCTCGTGCAGATGCTGCCGCCGCAGTGATAAAAGACATAATGGCTGCTCTTGCTGATAAGGGGAGTATATAAATATAATTACTGAAATCCCTATGCTGAGCTTGTGGGATGGATGGATGCAAGTCCACCTCCCTGTGAGGGGTTTCTCCTGCTTTGGAGCCCGTTGGGGGAAAGAAAGGAGTGAGCTCTGGAACTTGTGGGGAGAGCAAGGAGTGAACTCTGCAGCCTTTCAGGAGAGAGCAAGGAGTGAGCTCCCTGCTGGCTGCAGCTCCTGGCAGCTGAAATGGGAGCTGCTTGATCACAGCTGTGAGCAGTTAGCAAAAAGATGTCTTCTCCTCCCTCCACTTTCTTTCCTCTTCTCCTTGAAACCATGACATGGGTGCTGTGGGAGCCAGGAGGAAAGCCCCAAGTATCTTGGATTTGAGATGCTCCTAGGCCAGCTCAGAAGCAGCTGGTGCTCGATGTGGGTGTGTCCTGGTAATGGGGCACAGGTCTGAAGATCCAACCCAACCTTGTGGAAAGTGTACTGTGGCCTAGGAGACAGATACTATTTAGATCAAGCCAAAAAAAAAATATTTCCATGGCAGCAGTAACCATAGGAAACCTGCCCAGTGTGTCTTGGGTGGTTCCTGTTTCCTTGCCTTCAGCTGTTTGCTTTGCAAGTGGAGCAGCGATTGTGAGTGCTCCATGCTCATGGTGCCACCAGAAGTGGCTGATGAACCTGGCTTTCCCCTCCATTGGCTGTCCTCCGGGGCTTGGCAGCCTCACTCTTTGCTGCTCCTGGTTTTCTCTTGCACTCTAGTTGGTAAAAAGATGCTTTGAGAGGTTTCTTTAGATGCTGTAAAGTCTTAAAGCCACCTTTTTACCTTCTGCCAGCTCACAAATGCATGTTTGATCCTTAAATACCCAAGACATGAAAGTGAATTGGCTCCCAGGGTCCAATTCTTCTTCCTTTCTATAGCATCTTAGAAAGATGCTTTTATATTCCCTCTGGCTCAGCTAGTGATGCTTGGCCTTCAACCAAGACGGGGAATCTAGGACAGGAATCCCTGAGAATAGCTAGATGAAAAGTTATAAAAAATACCAACATTTTGTTGGGGGAAAAAAAATGCTGGTAAAAGATTTCTTTTTAAAAAATGTACTGGAATATTTTTGAGCAGCTTCATGTGTACACATTGAGAGGAGGCTTGTTTTCCTGGGTAGTGCCTTCTCGAGGAAATCCAAGCTGTGAAGTGAATACAAATGCTGGAAATGGAGAGGTTTTGCTGTGAGTCACTGGAAAGGACAGGGAACCAGTTGTGCCGGTGTGACTGTGCTGGTTGGCAACCAGCTCATCGGCTGGTGGGGGATAGGATGGCTGTGTGGAAGTTGCTGGGAAGTTCCTGCATCACTGGAGTTTGCAGCCACGGGTGCTCTGACCCCACAGATCCCCTCGTACCCTCCAAGGGTGGTGTGGAGGTGTGTCCATGTAACTTCGGAACAGATGGGGCCCTGCTTGTGGACCCGAGGTGTTTTACAGAGATGAGTTAAAAAAAGACGTTCCCGTCTGTGGGAGTGTGAAGCAGAGACTAAAAAATACATTGTGATGCAAGTAGCTGGGATTTTGATGTTTGTGTACCATGTGGAGCTGCTCAATTTTCCCAAAGCCATCAGGTGCTCATCCTAGCAGGCTTTGTTCCATGGGGGAAGACCTGGTTGGTCTTTGAGCTGTCTGCCTTGGGTGGAGGACACCTTTGCAGAGATGCTGCTGAGCTTGTTGTCTCATAACCTGCACTGGCTCTTTACAGATTATTAAATCACTGTTTACGAAAAAACCCTTATGCTTAAGGTTTGTGCAGTGTTTGAAGAAGTAGTAGGGGGCAGGGGCAAGGCTGATTCCCTTTTGCTTCTCATCTGCCAAACAAACAGGAATGTCCATTACAGATCTGCTCCTGTACCATATTAACTGCATTTGGTTCCATAAAGACCACATGCTGGAAATGCAGCCCCTATAACTGTCAGGTTTGAGAAGTGCTGGTACATAAGAACACAGTAAAAGTTAATATTCTTAACTCAGGTTTGTGCAGCGTAGCTTGGGGTTTTAATATCAAGTGCATAATTTATTACAAGATGTAACAGTTTCAAATACATCTATTTAAATGTGCTTGAATATTGCTTTTTCTTCCACTAGCAGGAACAATGCTGCTTCACAAAAGAAAAATTATTTAATGCTGCCATGTGATAGTTTCAGCTTGTACCTCTAATAGATGTGTGATTTGCTGAAGTGTGAAGGCTATCTGATAAATGCCTGAATAATAAAGCTATATTGTTTGTACTATTTTCAAACGTATAAATAAAACATTTTCACACTATGCCCTGTGCAGTTCCAGCCCAGCCTATTTACTTTCTGCTGATGCAATCTATACGAGACATGAATTTTGCAGCCTGACAGGAGAAATCTGGTGGCATTAGTATTGCATGCTGCGCTCAAAATGATCAAATAATTTTAATAAATATTTTGTCTTAAGTAAAGTTACATGTATTAATAAATAAAAATAGAGCTTTTTAAACAAAGAAGCATTTGTCTGTGTGTACAGCAGAGGGCGCTCGGCATCACTGTGCTCGGAGGCTCCTGCTCAGAGCTGCTGGAAGGAGAAAACAAATCCCTGTGCTTAAATTACATTTTGCAGCAATGAAATGCTGTGTGTGTGTTTGTTTATATCTGTGTGTGTGTGTATATAAAACGACACAGGGTGGCATATATATAAAAATAATCCCATCGCATAATATAAAACTTAAGTATTCGTAGTGGTTGTTGAAGTTGGATGGAGTGCACATTGTGTTGATTAATGCTCAGCCTGGTGTTGCACTGAGCTCTGGAGGGGACTGAAACATGCTGAGAGGGGAAAACGAAGAGGTCCCCACTGGTGAAGGGTTACAGTCTTCATCTTCTCTTCAGAGACACAGAGCCTGGAGACATCTTACAGCATTGGGAACTACCCCAAGTCGAGGAAAGGTCTTGAAAGACAGATAATATCAGGATATGTGGAATTATGAGTTCTTTCTTCCAGAAAAGAAGCTGCACATCTGGGGACTGTGGGGTTTTGTGCCAGTTTGCAGGGCTGTGGTCTTGTTCCTGGCAGCACCAAAGCTAATAGAGTTGCAGGGCTCATAGAATCATCTCAAGGACTTTCCTTATCCTCACCTTCAGAAGTTATCATCTGTTTAAGGAAACTTAAACCAGTGAGTTTTGAGGAAGGACTAGGAGGCAGCCCTGGCCCCAGGGGAGAGGTGTCAGGGCTGGACACTGGCTGGAGCATCTTTAGTTGGGAGGTGAAGCACCTGCTTGCTAGGGAAGAACATCATCCCTCAGGTATGGAGACATGTGCTTTATTGTCCAGAGCCAGTCATGGAGATTGGAGTCTCACCTTGAACAGTAAGGCTTTCCAACACAAATGGACTTTTTTCTTCTTCTTTTATTTCCTCCTGTAGCTAATTGCTCAGATACTACCAAGACATGTTTCCCACTGAGTTTTTAATTCATCTTGTGTTTTGTTTTTGAGAGCAAAGAACCCCAGTACCAAGGCCATGCTCAGCTTTTGGCTTTGTTATGACACTGTTAAAATATTCAGGGAAGCTGGTTTTTGTTCTTCATTTTGGGCACTGTGTTTCCTGGTGAAACCATAACATCCTGTGCTGAATTTTCAGATTTTAGTCATTCATTTGAGAGGAATTCAGATTTTTTCTGCCTCCCCCAGTGAGCTACTTCAATTGGGCTTAATCTAAATCTCTCAAAGCAATACTCCCGCAAGGGGCTGGAAGTGTCAACACTGTTGTATAAAATATGGGGTTGGCTAACGAGTGAGAGGGCATGTGGTTCAAGATAACCAGTTTTTATGCAAAATACACAGCTGGGTGGATTTTGCTGCTGTGTATCTGTGAACTGTAATGATCAGAGAAATATGGAAATGTTGGAGGGGCCTTATAAGAATGGTCCCTAATTAAGATGAAATGGATTTGGGTGGTAAGGAGTAATCCAAGATTACAGTAGTAAGGATTTTTAAAATAGCCCCTGCTATTTGGGAGGGCAGCAGTGCTCCTTGTTACAGGGCTGAGAACTGCCTCTCCATGGGATTGTTGCAGGGAGCGTTCACCCTTGCCTGGTTATTTTGGAGGAGCTTGGTACAGCTAAGACATGAAATAGGTGAATAATTTCAAGGGTATGGGCTCTCCTGACTGCTCTAAAGCACTTTCTCATTAGGATAAAACTGCCATTATATTGTTGTGCCTGGATAATTGCATTTCTGGAGCTGGGATCTGGGAAGGAGTGTTTTGTCCCGCTACAGTGATGCCTGTGTGGCATGTTTTGGAGCTGTGAGAACAGCCTGGTGCTGCCACCACCAGTTAGATTCTTCTGTCCATGGCTGGTAGCAGGAGGATGCAAGATGCAACACCACAGTGTGGTTTGCAGGACCCCACTTCTGCTCCATCAGCTCCAGGTTTTTGAGCAGGAGCAAATGCGTGGAGCCAGGCATGTTTCTGCTCTGTGGTGTGGCTTTTCCTCTGTTGTTCAGCTTCAATGGTCTTTTTTCAGTGCTGACGATGCCACAAGCACTGTGTGCTTCAGGCACCTGGCTCTGTGGGAAATGATGGTTATGAAATGGTTTGCAGGAGCGTGTCCTTGTTAAAGGAGACTTGGCCATGTGTGTAGCTTGAAAGGCTGTGCTTGTAGGCAGCCCAGCCTTGTGCTGGAGACCAGTGAGCCTTAGGACTCACCTTAGCCAATGTAAATAGAAATGAAACTACTTAAATACACAGTTAAAATATGTTATGTTAGCGTGTGGACCTCCGTGCAAGATTGCTTTTTAACTGTGGCCATTAAAGGACCCCCATGGAAGAGATGTAGGAGGCTGTTAAAAAAATTTCCTGGTCTTAACCACTTGTTTGCTGCCAAGTAGATTTTGGGCTGAGGTGAAATTTACCTGGCTTGGGTTATTTCAACTTTGTGACTCCAGAACCTTGTAGGCGGTAGGATGAAATGGGTTAAAAAGATGCTGCATACTTCCTTTCAGGTGATGATGGAATCCAGCTGCCCTGTCTGCTGGCTTCTCTCTTTGGTGCTTTCACACACGGTGCCCAAGCTGTGCTAGCAGGGAAGGCTGTTACCAACAGCTAGCACATTGTGGCTCAACCTGGCCGTCTTTCTGGGCTTTTCCAGATGATCCAGGAACTTGAGTAGTTCATAAAAGGAGCGAGTAGCCAAATGGACCAATAAAAGGAGTTTGTGGAAAGGTGCAATATATTTTATGAAGAAGGAATGGATCCTGTAACGTGAGGGTTGTGTCTTGTAAAATTTTGCAGGGCTGCTGGCACTGTTAAGCTCTGGTTTTCTGCTCCAGCCATTGGCTTTGACCACATTGGGTAACTATCTAAACTCTCTTTTTTTACCCAGGCTCTTCCAAGTTTGAGGTGAAATCCTGGCCCTAGGGAAGTCACTGGGAGACATGCCATACATTTCTTAGGGACCTGGAAAATGATCTTCATTTTGAGACCTGTGATGATAGCCTTTGAATAAAAGCTGTCTGGGCTTGCAGGGTGTTTTAGGGAAGGTAAAAATACAGCTTTACATTTTCTTAATGCTCTTCCATAGCAACAGATGCAGGTAGAAGGCCAAAATTTGGCCCGAAAATGGTTCTCACTGGGAAATGCCTTTATGCAATTTTAGGAAAAGCAAACTATCTGGATGCAAGCGATGGATGAGTTTGCAGCAGTGAGACAGTGTGTGCACATGGAGCAATTCTGTGGTAAATCAACGAGTGAAATTTCAGCCCAGCACAGAGGGCAAGCGTAAGGCTGATCAATGATTAAACTCCTCCCCAAGCTGTTGAGTGGGCTGTGGCACAGGGAGCTCGGGTAGATTTCATACAGTGTCCATAGCTGTGGAGATTTCATCTCCCCACACTACCCTGAAGCTTATGGGATGGAGAGGAAGCAAATGAAGCACAGTGTCCTTGGAGGCAGAACCCCTTCATATCATTGAAGGGATCATCAAGGGAGTTGCAGGCAAGCAGAGAGCAGGGATCTTGCTACTAACTCAACATTTTATATGTCTGTGTAGAGGAGTGTCTGTGTCTTTGACCTCGGTGCTACCCAACCTGTGAGATTTTTAACTAAATCTTTTTAGTATTCTCCCTGTGCAGTTGGAATTTATTCTGATGGACTGCTGAGCTGTGGTGATGTTCAAGCTAGGCTTGAATTTTTTAGCTAATAAAAATTTGATATCATTCTTCTATCTTGGCCTCAAAGGGCAAAGCTGCAGAGCTCAGACAGTCTTACGAGATCCATGTCTTTTTTTTATCTGACAGCTCCTGAGAACAGTTTCTGCTGCACCCAAACTTTAAAATATGGCAAACTCCCAATTTCCAACCTGCAGTTAAAATTTGGCTTCAAATCCAATCTCTCAGATCCTGGGAATATTGAACTGAGACAAATTTTGGACTCTGTCCCCTCTGTGAAATGACTGCAGAGCTGATGCATGTGCCAGTGAGTGGCCTTTCACTGAGCCAGGGACAGGGTGACCCCAACTGCAACCACTTCTAAAAGAGATGTCCAGAGTTTCAAGAAATAACGTTACATTTCCAAATCACCACAGGTCTTTACAGTTGAAGGGGGTTGCCTTTGCAGATGGCCATTCTCAGCTCTGGGGAGCTGGCTGGACTGAGCTCTCCTCCTTGCAGAGGATGCTTGGCTCCCTTTCAGCTTCATGCAAATACAGTGGTGTCTCCTTTCTTGGATAGTGATGCTCAAAAAAGCCAGGCTGTGGGACTGGATGAAGCACTGTGCCAAATGCCATGCTTTTAGCTCTCAGACCCCTTTCTGCGAGCTTTCTCCATGGCAAAGGTTGGGTTTTTACTGCTGGAGTTTGGCTGCTGCTCTCGCATTCCCTATGGCTACCTTTTGAGGGGATCGCTGGTTGGTTTTGGCAGGAGCTGTTTTATTCCTTGCTTGCGAATGCAGTGATCTCAGCTGTCTGCGGGTCTGCGTGAGGCTCCTATTAGAGCTGCTTTGATGTCTGCACTGATACATCTTAAGGCAGCTTAGGATGATTTTATGCAGTAGCCCCGAGGTGCTTGCGCAGAAAAAGGTGCTTTAGAAATGTAAATTTTGTTTGAGGACAGATTTTTCGTTGCTTCTCTCTCTCAATTCAAAATGATGCGGTAAAAATGTAGCATTTAATTAAAGTTTGTAAAGGTTTTGGAAGTGAATGGCTATAAACATAAAAGACATAACAAAATGCCTTCCTAATCCTCACCTTAAGGGCGCATTAAAAGCGGAAAGAATATAATGTGTTGGAGACTAGGATTGAAAAGCAATGAGGATTTGGGAGCATATCTTATAGCTGGAGCATCTAAATTATTTTACTTCAGGCTTAGCTATTTCAATATCTAAGTATTCTAGATAAACATGAAGCAGTCCAGTTCTCAGTTGACAACAGTTGGCATCATTCTGTTGAGTTATTTTAGTGACAAGTCCATACAGCATGGCCCTGTGACATGCTTTACAGCACGGTGCCTTGTCCTGATGGCAGGTGGTATGGGAATCAGCCCTTGGTTCACCACCGAGTAAAGGACTTTACCCTTCTCAGAAGTCAATAGCTCTTTAGAGAAAAGCACTTGACAGGTTTCCATAGTTGGAAGAGAACAGAGTGAAGAAGGGGATGTGGTGTAACTCAATGTCAGCTGGGGAGCTGGGCTTCCTTGGCTGCAGAATGGCCTTCTGCCATCTCCAGCTTCAATTTAAAAAAATTAAATAAAATTGAAACAATCTTTTCTCCTGAAAAAAACAACTCGGGCAGCAGGAGCCAAATGCTGTTATCTCTCTGGGTCTCCAGAGAAATAAAATCTGAGTGCATTGGAGCTGCCTGCCTCCATCACCATCACTCCACCATTGCCCCAGTATCCCTGGAGCCTGACTCCCCAAAGAGCCAGCTTTTCCTATGGAATACTGGGCCCTCCCACTGCCCTCCAGCAGTGCGTTATCAGCAGGACCATGTCCCATGGCTTTTGTTTTGCAATTAATTATGTTTGGCTTTGTTCAGTTCTGGGTAGAAACCAGGCTGAGTTTGTGGTCTGGCTGTGATTCCTGTTGTTTAAGACATTGTGCAATTTGTATGGAAATTGGGAATATTTCTCTTGGTGGAGAAAGAGCAGCGAGGTGTCCCCAAAAACCCCTGTCAGACTTATGTCTCGTGGTTGCTTTGCTGGGATGCTGGCAGCAATGATTTGCTTTCTTTGGTACCAAGACTTGGAGAGAGCTTGGAAGGGCTGTGGGGTGGGGGCTGGCACAGGAGGTTGGTGGTAGTGACAACGCTTGGAGGAGCAGAGAAGGTGGTAGGGGTTTGCCCTTGCTGGTAGCATTAGGGAACCAGCCAAAGATTATCTCGAGCTCTAAATGGTGAGGGGAGGAAAAGATCCTGGACAAAAAGGAAGGAGATGACATACCTGGTGACAGAGCTGAGAGGTGCCTAGTTGCACATAAAATTAGTCCTGTGTCTTATACTACAGGGCCCCATGGAAATGAGGAGGGCTTTCTTTCTCTGTTGAATCGGGCTCTATGCCAGGTGAAAGAAAACATTTTCCCAACACCAAATGGAAAAATGCAAGGCAGACGTCTTAAATGAACTGTTAAAGGAATAGAGCTGTGAAAAGAATACGTTTGCTGTGTGCCGGGGTTATGTATTTAACAGATTTTTGACTATATGTGAACTTTGCAGTTTGTAGACAGAGAAATCTGCTGAAAAACTCAAACTGTACTCAAGGCTGAAGGCAAACATCAGGGTATCATCAGTGTTCCTGGGCTGGGCTTTGCTCAGGAGGAATGGACAGTGTCTTTCTGTCCTCCCCCAAAATCTTGGTGCGTTTTTCTTTTTCCCCTCTAGCCCTCTCTGTGCTCTTTCTACAGATCTTTGGCATCTCTGCTTGTGCTTTAAAATAACCCAGGCTAAAAAGTGTGATTTGCGTTTCAGCAATTTTTGATTACACCCACGTCCTATATTTATTGCCATTTAAATCATCTGTGTTAAGCTTGAGATGTGTTTCTTTAGAGCAAAGGGAAAAAAAAACCAACTTGACTCTGTTGCTAACTGTTGCTAAGGGAAAGGAGATATTTATTCATCAGGGCACTTCTTCAGCACTGTGAGGCTGGTAGCCATGGAGGAGTGTAAGGAAAAGAAACGGTTATGTATTTAAGCCCTTTCTGTTATTGTTTTTGGACTCTTGCCATATCTACTGATGGTCAGCAGATGTCTTTTTTTTTTTTTTTTTTTTTTTTTTCCCCTCCCAGCATTGTGCATCTTGGATTAGAGGTGTAGCTCAGGTTATAGTGCCAGACAGCTGGTTCCTGGAGCCTGGTGTGAAACTCAGGGGGTCCCTGAAAGATCTTGAGGGCTTCAGCAGGTCCCTGATCCTATGGACTTTACAAGGCTCCCATGTTTTGTAGCTATTTCCCCACAGCCTCTCCAAAGAGCATTTGTATCCTTTACTTCAGTATGACTTTTCTAAAAACCCCCATCACATCAAAGACAGAAGAGAGCTAAAAATGATGCACATGGCTGTGGTCCCTCCCTGAGCTGCTGCCGCTGGGGACGCGTGGCAATGGCATTAGCTGGCTGTCACCGAGGTAAGAGGTTTTCCTTTCAGCTGTCATAGCAACAAGAAAATATTGTTTTGATGGAGATCAAATGAAAAATTAAATTTGTCTGCTTCCTAGTAAGTGAATTGCTCACTTGTGAAAAATATAAATCACTTTGATCAGGGTAGATATCTTTGTAAGCACCTCTGTGGGTTTCCAAAGTGGATTTTGCAAATACCTTGTGCCACTTTATGTCCCTACTGCATTTCTATAGAGTATCCTGTGAATTTGAGCTTTATTTAATGTTAGGCTTAGATTGAAAAACTTCCTTGACAAAACTTCCTTGGTGCTTGTAACCTGCTACAGTTTGGCAGGGAAAAACAGGTCTGACTAGTGTCTGGAAGCAAAAGGGATGACTCCTCAAATGTAATGTTTATTCTTTCTACTAAAACATCAGACAAACAAACAGTAATCTTGTGGTTTACAAGATGCTCTGGTTCTTGGAACATGAAGCTGAACACAACCTGAGAGTGGAGGAGGAGGTGAGTCAAGTAAACAGGCAGGTTTGTGGCAGTACTGGGAAGAGGAAAGTAACATGAATGTCTCTCCAGTGCTCATCCACACCCAAAGTATTTCCAGCTTGGGGACTTTCTAAGCCAAGTGTGATTTCTAGGTGTTTGGTGGTGTTCTGTCCCGTGAGTTCTCTGTTATTCCTTCGAGCCCACATGAACTTTTGGCATCTACAGCATCACTTGCCATGGCTGGTTGCCTCTGCATGAGGGACCACTTCCCTTATGTTGCTTGGAACCCTTATCTTCCTTTGCTGGGGTCACACTATCCCTCAGTACCTGGGGAAACCAAGGAAGCAGAGGGAAGGATGTTCCCAGGCTGCTCACAGGTCTGTGATCCCTGAGGTTGTAATGACAGCCACATTTCTTTGAAAAGCAATCCATGGAACCTTGAGCGAGTCATATCTGTTTCCCGTTTGGCTTATAGTATAGTAGCAGACTTACTACAGCCAAGAAAGGAAGACAGAAAAAAAAAAAAAAAAAAAGGCTCATTCAAAGTGTCAGCATTGAAATTAAAACAGAATTTTTTTATTTTTTTTTTTTTTTCCACATGGAAATCCAAGCACAAAGCCTTATCCAGCCAGCTCCCTTTTTAAGCACTCAGTATTGATTTGTGAAATCGAATTTGGCTGGGGCGACGCCGTCATTACCTGCCCCAAGCTGATGGGGAAAGTCGATGCCGACAGCGATTTCCCACAGCATGTGGCTTTTGTGGAGTTCTGGCAGCCTGCGAGTGCTGTGGCACCATGGCCGTACCCCCCCGGGCAGGTATCACCCCCTTTTGGTTCAATCTTCTGTCTTTTCTCCAAACTGAGGTGTGCAGCGATGCCGGGGCTGCGGGGACCTGCGTCCTTGGCAGATGGACGGCTGCCCGTGGGCAGCAATGCTGCCAAGCTCCTGCCTCTCTGCACCAGCAGGCATTCCGTGTGCATTTTTGTGTGTGTGTTCATCTTCAGTATCACAGACGTGTGTGTGCAGATCAGGGCTGGCGTGACGATCACGTTATTATGTTGCTGGTTTGTTTTTGTTGGGGTTTTTTTTTCCCCTCATCTATTTGAAAAAGCAACACAAAATTACACATAGAAACGGCAACATCTGTTACGGAAGCCTGGCCCAGGCAAATTACTACTTTAGAAAGTTGGTACAGATACTCATGTGATTCATTTTTGTGCTTGCCAGAGTCACATCATACCCACAGCACTTTATTCCAGCTACAATAGGTGTGTCTTTTTTTTCTTGTACACCCACATCAAAATCTTAAAATAAGAGCACTGTAAAAGGAAAAAATAACTTCAGTTTATTTTCCTCTGGAGTCCATGAGGCCCTGGAAGTTATTATTAGAGGTGAAGTCATCACAGAGGAGGACGGAACCCTTGGGGAAGGGTGTGGGCGATGCTGTGGCAGAAAGAGCAGTGGCAGTGATCGTGTCCTGGGGCAAGGGGACATGGGCACCAGTGGGAAGGCTGGAGAAGCCCGGTCTACCTCTTGCCTGTGCCCATGATTTTGTCTGGATGGATATGGAGTGTTTTGATGCACGTCCATCCTCCAATGTGGTGGCACTGGGAGAAGAGCGGATCTGCCCCAAGCTCCACCACGTCTGCAGCACCATCCCTTTGCTGACTTGCAGTGCCCAGACCACACGGACAGCTGGAGTGGAGCTATTCTTTTTTCTTTTTTATTTCACATAAAACAGAGTTGGAGCCTCGTTACCGTGGAAACCAGCAGCCCTAATTATAAGGAGTTTGATTCACTGGATGTAAAAACCTATAATTCTTCTTTTTTTATTTCTAATTTTTTTGTAAGAGAAAAAGACATATCATAAAATGATAATCCTATACCTGACATAAGGTTAATCTTGTGGGGTTTTTTGTGTGAATGGTGTCCCAGGAATATAGACAATGCTAGTATTACTACATCTGTAATGGTGAGCTAGGGTGGGATTAGCAATACTATCCACCTTTGCTGCCTATTACTTGTGCTGTACCATGGCTGCCTTCAGGCCAACATAGAAAACAAATCAAAGTAATTGCATTCTGAATGATTTTTTAAATTTATTTTCTATTTTTACTTTTTTTATTATTTGGCATTGCATCACATGCAGCACAAAGAAAAGAGATAAAGCCAGAAGGCAGAGGTGAAAATATCTCCTGCTGGGAACTCCAGATTGCAGCCAAGAAAAGAGCTCAGCACCACTCTGTGCAGGGAGGACTAAAACCTGCTCAGGGCCTGTGAATAGCCCCATTGAGCAGCTGCTGGGCTGGAAGTTAAGCGGTGGCTTAACTGTTTTGCCAGATCTGCTGGAATTTGCTCGTTTTGCGGCCAGTGGTGAAGTAGCATTACAGTTTACATCAAAACAGGATGCAAGTCAGTATGTAAATACTGTAGGAAGAATGCTGTGTGTGTGCAGAGTGACCTTTGGAAGTGATCTCGGAGTTCATCCTCCCCATTGGTCTGTCCTTTGAGGGAAATAAGCTGAAAACTGTAAAACCTGGGGAGCATTTTCTCTCTTGTTTTTCTGGCTTCTTTTTCTTTAAGCAGATGGTGAGAGGACTGTCCCGCGTGGGTCAGAGCATCGGTTGTATTTGGGTCAGGAGGGTTAGCAGGCGGGCAGGGATTTGCACATGGAATTGATTATTTTATTCCATTTTTAGAAAGTGCTTACTGCGGTTAAAACTCAAATTCGTCTTGTAACACAGATACTTAAATCCTGGCCTGGAACCATAGCTAAGAGGAGAGCATTTAATACTTGCTAAATCCCTATTTCAAATAAACATGTGAGAGTGTGGCTTTCTGGTTTATTGGTGAAGAAACAAAGCTGATATTTTAGAATATATCCAATTAAATTCTGCAGAGTGGGCTTTTCACATGAGGCTAAATACAGTTAGGGCTGTGTCTCTCCAAGCATGAAAAGCAGGAACTGTTGAAGGGCTGTTTTGGTGTAACTTCATCCATGCTTGTCACAAGGGCTTTTTCCAGCCCTGGGTGTGGTTGGAGCTTGTCTTCCATTTGGGAAGGGCTGGCCTGTTCTTGTTGTATGGCTTTGCAGAAGGAGCAAGGCTCGTTGTGTTAGGTTTATGGTTGGACTTGATGATCTTAAGGGTCTTTTCCAATCTAAACATTCTGTGAGGGCCACCCTCAGTTGTGTCAGTGTCTGCATTAGATGGATGACAAACCAAGCTGTGATGGGTTGGAGGTTCATGCTGGTCTGTCCACTTTGGCAATGGGATGCCTGGGCTGCTTTGTGGTCTCTCTCCATGTGCTGTACCCCACCAAGGCATAGCCATCCCTCTGGTGGGGTAGGACACATTCGTTCCTCACCAGGATGTTCAGCCAGGTGAGCATCTGTCATCAGCCCAGGAAAGGGGCTGCTTTTGTCTGGAAATGCCTTTGTGTCTGCACCAGCCCCAGCGTGGTCAGTCTGATGTGTTGTTGCAGTTTGCTTTTCCAGGGATGATCAGCACTAGTGGACACTTTTGAAAGGTCTGGGGGAATAATCTGGGAGTAGGTAGGCAAACCATGCTCCTGTTTGAGGGAGTGGGGTGGGTGTCCACACCTCTTGCACATGAAAACAGGATGAGGGAGCTGGAGACCCCAGGGAGTCTCATTCTGCAACTGGTTTCCAGTTAATGATGTCCTGATATCCATGATTATGTAGCAAATCGTGTCCTTAAAGTTGCATACACAGATGGTTTATCAAAGGCAGCAGAGCCTACTCCTGTGCTTAGCATTAGTCACGTGTTTAAATACCTTGTTGAACTGTAGCAAAAGCAGCTAACCTCATCCAGGACTTCAACTGGGAATTTTCTGGACTGAAATAATTTTTCTGCCTTTTAAATGCCTCAGGATTTTTACAAGACATCCATCTCTGGTTTTAAAAACCTGTCACCATGGTGTAGCATATCAATATCTGACAGCTGTGACCAGGTAAGAATTATGTCTTGAACAGATTTTATGAAACCACAAATTACCTTTTGCCTATTGAAAATTAAAAGAGCAGTGGTGGTTTTAGACTAATACAAAGGAGCCACAGTACTTTTTCATTTAGCAATCACCATGTGACTGATACAGTTTTTTAATGTACAGGCCCCCCTCCAGTATTTGGAATGTATAAACATATATTGGGCATTAAAAAATTATAAAAACCATTAGGCTAGAATAGCACATTAATATTTTTTTACATGTTTTTCCTAAGCTCAGTTAGCCATGTGTTAAAATGAACTTCAGCAATGGCAACAATTCCTGTTTGAGATTGTCTTAATAAAATAGTGTGTGGGTGGTAAATACAAGCAGATACATTTCTGCACAAGAATAGAGATTGCAATATTTTATATTAATGTTTATCTAAACCATACCCTGAAGCAGCTTTCACCTGCATCCCCTGGGTTAGGATGTGGTCCCATTCCCACTGGAGCCAGCAGGGCATCTCACGTGTGGTCAGTGGGCTGTGCCACTGCAAGGGTGTGTGTCCTGCCCTGGCTGTTGGGTGGATGGACCATGGGGTGAGCTAGGCAGCCGAAGCACTTGGGAGCATGGTGCAGGATTGTTCCTTTGAGAAGAGCATCCTTGGTAGATGTGGTACTGGGAGAGTGAGCAGGCAGGACCTGCGGGGCTCAGTGCATGAAAGAGGCTGTCACACAGAGCTGGGGCTGGGTGCAGGTGCTAGGAGCATCTGACCTTGTTCTCTGGTATGACATAACCCAGGGTTGGGATGGGGAGGGTGCCAGACAGCCAGGAACTTTGGCACATTTGTTGCTTCCTGACACTTTCTCCGCTGCTAGTTCTTCATTGAGATAATTTCTATTACTTTAGACAGGTTTCAAAGTTTTCAGTGGCTCAGAGTCTTGATGATGTATGGGAAATCCAGGCTTTATCATGTTTGTGCAGTACTTACTATTACGTGCCTGAGCACCCCATAGTGTGCTGAAGTTTTCTGGAGACTTGGACACACAGTGGGTTGAGAACACAGTGTTAGCTGGGGAGCTGGCAGCTTTAGGATTCTTCAGTGTACCAACTGCAGTCTGCTCTTCTGCAGACTTCTTGGCATGTGGGAGTTGCTATTTTTCAGATGACACTTAGTTTGCAGGGGTTGAGTGCCAGTGGGATGCTGTCAGGTCACCCTGGTGCCCAGCGCTTTGTCATCACTGCTTTACATGCTCTGTTGTTTCTGGCTCTGTAAACCTGAGCCACCCTCTGCTCGTTTCAATAACTTCTTTTCTGTTTAAGACATTACAGAGCTGTGGATGAAACTAATGTTTCTGCATTGTTATTCTTTGTTTTTAAGTAGGAGAAAATAATTGAGGTCAGCTGCACATTGGATTTTATTAAAGATTTGTAGAAACCACAGTAAATGGTAACATGAGTGTGATGATGAATGCTGGGAAGATCATCTCCCAACCTGATGCAGATGGTTCACTTTCAATTTACATGTTGAGGCCATAATTTCGTATTGTATCGCTCTGGCCACTTCTACTACTGTGAGAGCCAGGGCTGCACTTTTTGTGGTGTGCCCACACGTGGTGTTTTGAAATTGCCTTGCATTACTGCTGGCTTTCTTGTTGGTGAGCAGTGAATAGAGAAGAATGTGCAGCAATACCCCTTGGATCTGATATTTCAACCTTTCAACTTGTTCTACCCTTGAATAAACAGGGATTGGCATTTTGACAGTGCTTTGCCCCTAACTTGGGGATCTGCAATAAATTGCATTTTCACCTGTAATTTTCTGTTGCTTTTTCCCTGTCATGATCCAGGTATAGCGAGGTGCATCACAGCCCCCAGTGAACAGCTGAGTCTGTGTTAAAGACATTGAGTGATGTCCTCATGTCACTGTCACCAATCTAAGGGCTGAGAAGTGCACTGGCTCTATCTGGTGTCACTTTGAGGTGTGTACTCTCGCCTCCTGTGGTGCCCTGGTCCCTCTGGCTCCCATCCTCCCATCAGACCCATCTCTGTGCTATTTATCTTCACTGCTGACCATTTACTTTGCATTTATTCAGGATTTAAATCCTGCAGCCTGTTTTAATTGGTGGGGCTGCAGCATAGTTGTGCTAAACTCGAGACAGATGGTGCTTAAACAGGGACCACACACAACGACCCACAGCAAAGGTGCTGGCCAGGCTGGCCAAGCAGAGTCCTATGTGGACGCTAGTGTGTGGCAGCCAAGCACTGAAGCTGGGATGCTTTAATGGTCTTCCTGAAGCACAAGATGGGGAGCTGCAAAGGGGCCATGCTGGATGCAAAGAGAAGCATCTCCCCTCCAGTTCACCCTTCTCTACTTTTCTCAGGCATAGAGTTTTCCCTAGAAGAGCACTGGAGAGTTTGCCGGGTTTGAATCCATCTCCCCAACGGGGTACCAGTCACCAAATAAAGCCCTTTTTGCTGGAAGGAGGGGGGTGGGAAGAGTCCTGCAGATTGATGGCTGGAGCAGTCCCTTTCCCTTGCAGGCAGCATGGGGAGCAGGGATGGAGCCAGGCAAAGGCTTTCTCATGAAGTGATATAATGCCTCATTTCTAAGCATTGTGGCTGGACAAAATCAGCTCAGCACACCAGTTGCCATGGTGTCTGCACACGTTGGCATGAGTGCTCTGTTAGCTCTGCCCAAATGCTCAGCCAGTGCCTTTCATTGCTTGGAGCCAGGAGAATGGAGATGTCTTCAGTCCTGGTCCCAGAAAAGATTGTCTCAGCATGAGGAGGAGAGCACTGGGAACTGAGGCAGGTGAGAAGCCTGGGGAGGAGGCTGTCACAGTTTAGGGTCAGGGCAGAAGCCCCCATGATATATAACAGATGCTCTGTTAACCCCTCTCTTTCCCCAGTGGGGGAGAGAAATTCTGCAATAAGAAAAGGAAACTATGACAGCTTTAATGAAAAATAATCATAATAAAAATGAAATATATATATAAATTTATACAAAATCAGTACTGAAAACAATCCCCCTATGATGGCAATCAACATCACCGTCACCACTGGTGCTGTGGAGAAGGTACTGGGGAAGATCCCAGACTGGGCCCAGAAGCACATAGGAGCTGTGTTTAGGAGCTGGATTCTGGTACTGGAATCAAGAACACAAAGATTGGGATCAAAGACAGAAAGGACAGGCAGAGTCCTCCTCAGATGCTGGCCATTGAACAGTGAGAAGAAGCCGGAAGAGCTGAGCTGTGAACATCATGGACCCTCAGCTTTATACCGACTATGGCATGTATGGCTGGAATCCCTTGTCTGTCAGTTCAGGGTCAGTTCACCTGTCCTGTCCCCTCCTCCCTGCAGGTGTAGCCTTTCACGTTTTGCACCCCCCAACATGGTGCACAAGATCCAGCAGTGGCCTTGGTCTGCACACCAACCCTTGCTACTAACTCTAAACATGAGGTGTTATCACTGCTAGAGACAGACACTGCCTGTGAAAACAGCTGCTGACTTCAGACAGTGCAGGGAGTTAGAAGAACTGAGCTGAAAAGTAAAATCACTGAACAGAATTAGTTCGGCTCATACTCAAACCAGGACAGAGGCACAGGGGTGTTTTCTCCACCAGGAGACCCCTGGGGGTTCATACTTCAGCCCAGCCTATGTGACTGTACCATAACTTAGGTAATCATTGTATCTGTGTGTCTCCCTGCATGCTGCCTGCTCTCTCTGCAGCTGACTTGTGGCTCCTCGTGGTGCTTGCAGGACTTTTAGAAGATGCTGATATAAGTGAAAGGGAGCAGCATTCCTAACTGCTTTTGCTTTTTGGGTTTATATGGTGAAGGGTCTAGAGCCACAAGTCTTAGGAGGAGTGGCCTGAGGGACCTGGTGGTGTTTAGCCTGGAGAAAAGGGACCTCAGGAGAGACCTCATCACTCTACAAATCCCTGAAAGGAGGTTATAGTGTGGTGAGGGTTGTCCTCTTCTCACAAGTAACAAGTGATAGGACAAGAGGAAATGGCCTCAAGTTGTGGCAGGAGGAATTTAAATTGGACATTAGAAAAAAATTATTCCCTGCAAGGATTGTCAAGCCCTGAAACAGGCTGCCCAGGAAAGTGGTGGAGTCACCATCCCTGGAGGTATTTAAAAGACATGTAGATGTGGCATTTGGAACATGGGTTAGGGTTGGGACTTGGTTGTGCTAACGCTTGGACGACTTAATCTTAAAAGGTCTTTTCCAACATAAATGATTGATATACTTGTTCTCTCATAAGGAGGATTATGAGGTCTTAAGGGTAGAGACATCACCTTGTCTCTACAAACACCTCTTGTCTCACACACAGATGTGTGCCCGCTTTGCAGTTGGGCTGTATCTTAAAGTGTAGATGCCCTCCCTTCAGCCTGTGCACCAGCTTTTGGAGATGTAGGTCAGTGTCCTGTAGTGATGATCTTCCAACCAGAAATGTTTCTTGATAACCTCAGACTGTGAGTGAGAGGATGTGAATCACAAGAGCTCTCTGATGAGGTCAGAGAGCTACCCACTTGAATTTCTTGAGACCTCTGAAAAAGGAAAAAGCCTCTGTTGAACAGACCCATCCTTTCTTGTCTGGTCTTGCAGATGGGCAGTGAACCCAGTGGTCAGTGGTTTTGTCAGCTGCCGGGAGAGCCAATAAATGTGCTGACCGTGTGAAAACACAGGGTTTGTCCAAAGGCTTTTTTGCCTCCCATGTGGAAATTGGTTTGCAAGTAGAAACAAGGAACCTGGGAATGGTTCTGCAATTAGAAACTCATCTGTCTGTGACTGGTGGGATAAAGCAGCTTCACACCTTCCTTAGAGTAAATGGCAAGGTAACAAATGCTGGGATCCTGGCAGCTGGATTAAGGGTGATTACCATAGGATTTTAGGAGAATTAACGTGGCAGTAAAATCAAAAAGAAACCCTGGGAAACAGTGAGAAGCACAATAGGAGAAGACCCGTCTTGTCTATCTTCTTAACAGCTGTGTGCTCGTGGGTGCTTGGTCTGGTCTACTCAAAGCAGCCTGGGAAGTGGGAGGAGGTCTGATACACAGTTGTGATGGGAAGGGCAGAATCAGATTATCTCGGGGTGTAATTCACCCAGTAAGAAATAAAATGTGTTCTTGGGTTGTTGGTTGTGCTGCAGCCAGGATGTTGTTACGTGCATTTTTATGAGGCATTTTATCTAGAAGGGCTTTTTGTCTTGAGAACCCTTTAAATTGATTTTCCACATCACCTTATTTTTTTAATTGCATCGTGTTTACTGATTCTGGCTCAGGATAACTTCTGAATGTTGTAACCAAGAGGCAGCCAGCCTTTCTGAGGAGACTGCATTGCCTACATACAGTGCAGAGGAACAGAGATGGTCAATTAATTAGCTTGCACACAGCCTCAGTAACAAAGTGACTCACAGATTGTTCATCTGGGAGTTGTGCCTTACTTTGGGCTCTGCCCAGGGGCAGGTAGAGGAGCTGTTTTCTTCTTTCCATCAGCTGCTAGTCTGCTTGCATGGAAGATGAAAAGCAGCAATGTGGAGCTGATGTTCAAAGCTGAAGTCTGAGGAAATAGAAATAAACAAGAAAAACAAACCAAAACAAACAAACCAACTGAAAAAAACAAAAAGATAAACAGAAGTAGCACAGATTAATAGTGAAATAGTTTGGAGTCATTAGTGAAATAAAAAGGGATTAGACAGGATCTGACATAATTTTTCCTCTGGCTCTTTAATGTGAAGATTTTTATTTTTTTTTTCTTCTTTGTGGTATCAAACCTGTGTCATTTGCCCAGTCAGTCATTCAGGGAATAGCATTTTGCTGTGGAATAGTCTTTCATCACATGAGCATCTGATCTGTGGTACAAATCCGTTGCCATAATATTTTATCTCTCATTTCATTCAGTTCCTCTTGCAAAACTCCATCCAATTCTAGGGTAAAATGATGACACACAAAGCAAAAAACTGTACCAGCCAGCTTCACCACAATATGACATTTCCACTGAAAAAAAGGTGTCATTTTAGAACCAGTCGGGACTTGCAGAAAACAGCTTTGTGATTTTGGGTGGCTTGTGGTGCACAGTGAGACTTGGCATGGTGAGGTGCTTAGAGCTCCGGCAGTTCCCATGTAGCAGGCTTGAGGTTCCCTCTGATTTATACCCCATCAAACCTTCCCACATTTCTCAGGTTTTCTGCCCAAGTGTTAGTGCAAAGCTTTGCAGGCCTTAGTTTGAACATTGCACTTTGTTCCTGACATGAATAAACAGCATTTACAAAAGAAAGAAGGTGGGATATTGCTCACAGCCTTTGTTTGGTGCAGAGCAGCTCTCCAGTGACAAACTGTATCAAAGAGGAAAATAATGTTGAAATCATATGGATAAGCAAATGCTGAGTTTGGCAAACGTGAGAAGCAGAGTAGAAGTCAAATTCTGAAGTTGTAACAATAAGTGAAATAGTTTTCAGGTGTCCTGATTCCCCTCTGCCTCTGCTCTGATATCCTAGGACAGGGACTCTGTGACCTGCCCCATGGGAACCTGAGGGGGCTTCTGGTAGGAATTCCAACCTATGGTGAACATTTATGTGAATCACTGATGAGTGGGAAATTTTTCAACAGCTTTGGGAACAATATGTCAATGGCAACTAAGCAAATTTGTAATAATGTTTATAGAGGGGTGGAGAACAGCATTTTCCTCCCAAGATTGGTTCCTCCAAAACACAAGTGGCAGTTTGTACTGGGATGCTTTGCTAATGTGATTTATTACTGGCCTTGTTATTATATGGCCTTTCTAAATGATGTTTTTATTAATTCCAAGCTTTTATTTAATCCCTTACAAATAGCAAAGGAAAGAGCCAAGTCTGACAGTTTGATGGTTTGACATATTTATTGAGATCTGTGTACTCTGATTATCACCCCCCTCCAGCTCCACAATGGATTTGTTTACTCTGAATAGAGGTTTATGTACTGCACATGGAAGTACTAGAAAAATTAAAACAACTTTACATTTGTTTTCCTTGTTGTCTGAGCTCCAGTTGTGCAATCCATCCCAGCCATCCAGAGCTGGAAGAATAATTTAGTGGGGCAAAAGCAAGGTGTGGCAATCCTGACTGAAATTATCCTCTTCTGTGTTAGAAAGCCCTGTTCTGTGTTGATAAAAACACCTTGAACTCAAAAAGGAACCTAGGTACAGCAGAGGCACAAACTGAAGGGGAGATGTGATAAAGTCTTTCTGGAAAAATGTAAGCTATATAGATGTATTATATGTGTGTGTATATATACACACACCTCTTTTTATTCCATTTTCTTCAGAAAGAGAGCTTTTTGCAGTCTCTGTTTATGAGTGGTGTGGTCCCATCTGGAAACTGTTCTTTCAGACACACATCCTACACTATAGATCACTATTTTGCTGTTTAATATGAGTCCAGTTCCCTTGAGCATAAAGTGTATCCAGGCACTGAATGTACTTCTTATCATCTATATTGCTTTGTTAATACTGCACAGACTGACCCTGTGGCTGTGAAGCCGCTTTTGTGTGGTTGGTGTCATCTCTTGCAGCCAAATGAAAGCACTTGCCAAGGAGCTGAGGTCACAAAGCTGGACATGCAACATGCTTATGGGGCCATTAACCACCATCCGCTAATTAAAGTTGGATTCCCATTTGCTAACCCTCTGACCTGAACGATTGCTGGAGGTTATTTGTTGTGTTAGGGTTTGGGTTTTTTCTTAAA
>JANHGL010007351.1:38509-72864 GCA_024611195.1 Ceyx melanurus | reverse complement strand
TTGTATATATATTTAAAAATGAGTGTCAGGTTGAGAAGTCTGAAGAGGGTGTCCTTCTGTGATGGCTGGAGACAGCTTTGACAGCCTGCAGGGTTCTGTGTGCTGTCCTTGTAGAAGATACACTTTGGAGGCATCTGGGTGAGGACTATGCACTTCATTTGAAATGCTCACCTGGGCCCTTCTTTGATGTTCATGGCATTTAGCTGATTTTAATGAACCAGATGAATCCCAGTTCTCCTTAAAGTGGGAATAACTTGTTTTTCATACATGAGGTGAAAATGGGAATGTTTGTCTCTGGAAGTGAATAAGAGAAGGGGAAGTTCCCAGTGTGGATGGGATGTGAATGAATGTGGAAAGGAACCCCACTCCTCCAAAATGAAAATAAACTAAACTCATATGGAAAGCTGTACTGGAGCTGGGAGGCGGGTGAAAAGGTGTAATGGGCTTGACCTCACTGAAATCCAGCAGGATTTGTTACTTCAGTACAGAAGCATTTGAGCCTTTCTCCGTGTTTGTCTGGGAAGAGTGATGTGCACCCAAGAAACCATAGAAACAACAAATAATAACAGTGGTATAAATGGCTTGCTCTAATCAAAAGCAGACTGTTGTGGTTGTATTTGAGCACTTGCATTAGAAGAAACTCCGTAATGAGTTGCTTTTTTTTGTTGTTGTTGTTTTTCATTTGCATCAAACAGATTCCCTGTATTAACATTAACAGCCTTCCGTGGAGCCCGAGGTATTTACAGATTTGATGGTGCTGCTTCAGTCTTGTGGGAGGATTTTCAGTTCTTATTTAAATCACCCAAGACAGTTATGTGAGGCAGATTGAAAGCATGAACTGCATGGAAAATAGCATGCATAAGCTTTGCTGTCAATGAGTGGTCTATAGTCCTGTCCCTTTGAAGACTAGAGCATAGAGAGAGAGAGAAAAAAATATGGCAGAGGGGTTGGACTAGATGATCTCTAGAGGTCCCTTCCAACACCTAATATTTTATGTGTGTGTATATGTATATAATGTAATATATATAATATGTATATTGACTTACTGCACTGTAGTTGTGAAGTCGAATGTCCAGAGCATCTTGAAAGTTAAAGTGCATCCTGCTAACAGCAGGCAAGGCTTTTTCTTTTCCTTATTTGCTGCAAACCTCCTTGTAGGTAACTTTGGATTTTGGTAGGTGATAATTGGGTTCATTCATAGAGTCGTAGTCATCTTCATTGAAATGTAAGTCCCCAAAAGTACCATGGTTCATTAATTTTTTCTGGTCATTTTGCTGTGGGTTAAAGCATGGAAGGACCAGGATTATTTCATTTGCCAGAGAGCTTAGCACAGAGAAAGCATGTAATGTCCTCTAATAAAGCACAGCAATGAGTGTTTAAGGGAATGTTACAAGTATTTTAATGACTTTTCACAGGTGTATTTTTCCATTTCTTGCTTTTAGTTATGTCAGGCAGACCTGTAAAAGCAAGGAGATTCAGTGGAACCATGAACGAGCGGCACAGAGCTGTCTAACAGGGAAGGACAGAGCTGCTCTGAGGTTTCCAGAAAAAAAATTAAGCCAATTCATGATTCTCTGGTTCCAGTTTAAAATTTTTCATCCTGGACCATTGAGCACTGTGATTGCCCTGTGGAGAGAGCAGGACCCCAGGTTGGGATGTGATGAGTAAAGGTTTGATTTATCCCTCAAGGGTTGTTCCTCCAACGAGCATCACATGTGGGAGCACCAGTGGGAACAAGGCAGTTGAGCTGCAATGGCCATCTGCATCTGTGTCATATTTGGTGGTGCATGGTAGCTTTTTTCTTCCTGGTTTTGGTTTGGGTTTTTTTTTCCCTTTCCCGTTTTGTTATTCTCCAGCCTCCCTTAATTTAATGGAACAATTTTCACTTGTTCATTTCCCAGAAAAGAGTTGTTAGAGCAAAATCACTCCTTGTTTCTGCAGTGCTGTATTTATCACTTCATCTGCTAGGTCATCCTTTATCAACTGAGACATTGGGTCTAAATGCTGGAGCAGTGCATCTTTACAGTTTAGCACATCTAAACTGGAAATGAAAATTCACATTTTCAGGTCAAGAGAGACCTTATTTAATTCAGTGTTTAGTTTTCAAGGATCCAGAGAGCTCGCAAAGTTTGGAAGACTGGGGCCTTGTGTCAGCTTTTGTTCTCTTTTGGTATCCAGATGTTAATTACAGATGAACGGAGCAGCGATGCTGACGGGTCCTTTCCCACCCATAAATGCATATGAAGAATAAACGAGTGCCTTGGCTGGAGCGAGCACACACTCGTGCTCTGTTTATGTGAATCCACATACTTTGGAAACTGATGTGCAAATCCACATGTCACCACGATAAGTTCTCAATATATTTAACATATGTGCCGCGGGAGCTGGGAATAATAGAATTGAGGCGTAATTCAGAGCACGGCCATTGTGGGTTCAGCTTCATTTATCATCCTTATTGGCTTTATCATTTGCAACTTTGACTGCGAGCTGCTGTTGGGCAGATGATGGCCGTTTGTGGATGATGCTCTTTGTGGATGGTGCTCTTTCTGCAGTTGCTTGCAGTGCAGCCATTTGGGGCAATAACATGAACTTTGAAATACCTTTTTCATAATATTGGTCTTCTGCTGTTCATGTTTATGGCATTGTGAAAGTAGAATGTACTTTTGCACATTATTTTTTTACATTGTGGAGAAGTGGTCCAAGAGTATTTGGTATTAACAAGATGCTTTCTCATGGGAAACATCCCTGTAGATACGGACTCAAGTTTTTATAATTGCATGCTCAGTAACTACCCATTGTATGTTCATTTTAACAAATGAAATCATGAAAAGAAGGCATCTTCACCATCTCCACTTGTTCCCTTCGGTTTGTGTTTAATGGTGTGATTTGTTTGGTCATGAGGCCTGGAGGATTTCAATAATCCCGATTTCCAATAGGAAATAAGGGAATAATACATTTTGCAGAAGTTTTTGTGTGTGCTGTGTTTAAGGTACAGGAATTACTAACTGTTTTTTCAGACATCAGCACAACCCAGGCTGTTACACACTGGTGCATGACAATGTGAGGCTTGGGTTGATCTCTTGTGCTGCCTCTTCCTGCGTACATGGATGTAGCGAAGGTCCAAGACGTGCACAATTACCCGTGGTCAGTTCACCTACACCTTGAGGCATGAGGCTGGACTGAGAGACCTTGCATGAGCCCTTCTGTTTCGTTATTAGTTGGTTGAAATACTGACTTTATATCTCGTGTGCCTGTAGTTTTGCAACAGGCTCCTAGTTTTATACTGTTCCCTGCTGCTGAAAAGAGATTTGCAAGGTGTTAACCATTCATCAGAGATTTACTATTGAATTCTGCGGTTGTTCAAAGTTCCCACCAGCTGTTGGCTTTGAATCTTCCTGATACATATTGCAGAAATCACTCTTTTATCCAATAATCATTAAAGCAGGGAATATCTTGGCCCTGGCTGCTTTCCAGTGCCATCCATTAGTGCTTGGGTTTGTGCGCTGGTGCATGGGCACTTTGGCCTCCTGCTGATACCTCAGATACTGCTTTGCACACAGGTGAGCAGAGTCCTTTTGAAATGCCTCTAGCAGTACTGTATTAATCGTGAGGCATGAAAATTCAGTCTTTCCATACTATCCCTATACATCATAGCCTTCTGTGGAGGTTTTTAAAAGCCAACTGTGCGATTCACAGTTGGGCTCTCAATAAAGATGCCCAGCACTATCCTGCAGTGGCTGTAGAGATTTGTTACGAGTGTCTCTCTGGATTTCACATGGTTTGATAAACACGCTTAGTCTATCATCTCTCCCTCTCTGTTTCCTGCAGTGATAATGGATAGTAGAAACCTTAATAAGCAAATTCAGGCCGATCCATCAAATAACTGAGTTGAAAGACATCGTGTCTTTCTCTCACTCAGCAAACAGATGTGAGATATTAGGGCTGTGAGTCACAGACCTGTGTGAATTTAATGGGGAGGTTCCCATCATTCCCAGGGCCTTTGCCTAGAGTTGTAAAATAAATTATCCTCAGCAATTTTAATATTTCATGAAATCTTGCAAAGTGATGGCATTCTGGGCAGATTAATACAAAAGCTATAAAATTCACATGTGCCATATGTTGTATGAGCACCAAATGGGACGCCTGGGATTCTTAACATCAATATCATTTTAATGTTGGCTTCAGCAGTGATTCATGACATAGTTGTCCCCAGTGAGAACCTCAATGGTGCAAGTGGTGTTGCTTCAATGTACGTTTGATCTGTGCAACTGGTTACTTGACTAGATTTATGAAAAAACAGCATGCGTGGTGTTTGCTGTTTCAGGCTCTGTAAGGTCTCTGTGGTGACACGTGTGGGTGTGGCCAGGGCTGCCATCCTCTCCCTGTAGTACTTGCAGAATGAGGTTTGCAACGAGCTCTCATCTCACCTCTGTGCTGTAAAGTCTCATTCACTCTAGGTTAAATAGCCAGGCTCAATTACACCAGGTCAGTGCTTTGGTGCAGACCTGAGCTCTTTGACAACACTCACCTCTGTGCTAATGAGCCATCTTGGGTTTCTGCATTAAATCCACCCATACTGTTTTCTCTCCATGATACCGACCTCCCCAGGCTCCTCGTTTTTAAGCAGCAGTGCAGATGTGAGCGTAATGATCCTCTCTTAGTCGTCCAGACTCTATAAAGTTTTTTTGGGAGGTGGTGTACCCAGTCAGTACTATCAGGTGCTGTTTGTAAACTCATAATATTTAAAAGAACTATACTTTTGATATTCGTTTGGAATCTTTTTTTAAACCTCTTTAGGAAAGGGTTTGCCCATTGGGTTTGGGGTGGTGTTCCCTGCCAGCATCAAGGCTGTTCTGTACCAGCAAAATTTCAGTCACTGCTTGCTACCTGGCTCTGAATTTTAAGAGAATGAAGAATATTTGGGGTTGGAAAGGACTTTAAAAAGTTCACATTTTCCTCTGCTTCTCCTCAGATGGTGCATCTGTTCATTTATCTCAGACTCATCCCTTACTTCTTAGGTCTCAGCCTGTCTCACCCAGGCTATTTTTTGGAACGGGGATGCTGGGAGGAGTCACCCCAGGCATTTGGGTGTTCCAGGGTCCCCTACATCACCTGCATCCCACAGCAGCAGGTCCTGGATCCCCGCTGGCCCCAGTGAGCCTGCCAGGTTAACTTCTTCCTGCAGCTGGCAGGAAAACAATGACATGGCTTGGTTTGGCTCTCTTGCTAGGGAGCTAAACTCATCCCTGGATGAGGATTTGGGAAGGCAGAGTCCTTTCTTGCCAGTGTGGCTTCTGGAGTTCTCTCACTGTACAAGACTGTCAGGTGACAGGGATATTTTGACTATCATTATCTTAATGCACTTTTAATCTGGAGGTTATTTTGCAGCTTGCAGAAAGGTTTTAAAAATCCTGTACCATGGGCTTTCCTGTGTGCTGGGTTTTAGTACCATTAATAAGGAGCATAAAACTGTGTATTTTTGTTTCTGTTGCTTAACCTAACAATCTAATATGCTTAAAATAGCCAGTGCTCTTCCTAAGGCACAAAATTAATTTTTTTGTTAAATATTCAGCTTCCTAGTTTGTCAGGCTGCTGCTTTCAGTCTGAAAAATCCCCAGTTCTCCAGATGAAAAAAAAAAAAAGTGTAATTATTACATAGGAAACAGAGGATTGGTTGTCTGCTTAATTTTTTTTTTTGTAGGAATAAGCACTCTGAGCAAAAGTGTTTAGTCCAGTGGAAGTGTAGTTTCTGTTACACAATATTTTGTAGCCTTTTCACTCTGATTTCATAGCACTGTAGGTTCCCAGGGGAGGTCTAAGTGGGGCCTGTTGTGTATGTAGAAGAAACACTGCTCAGCAATCCAGATTGGAACCGTTAGCTTCCAGCCTGTCTCTTGGATACCTCTGGAGAGAAAAGTCAAAGGTCCCTGAAAGCTATCTAATCAAGGCAACCCAGGAGCAAATAAAAGCAAGCAGGTGTCCGTGCTGCAGAGTGGGTTGTGGGCGTTAATGAGTAAAGCATTCAGAAGCAAACAGGAGAAAGACACTGGGACTGATGTTCAAAATAGAAATGATGTTATGTGTATGGATGAGAGCATCACCTCCCACTGCCTAATGTGCCTGAAGCCCCGTGCTCCCCCTTCCTGCCTCCTGGCCAAGGTGAGAGAGGTGCCAGTCCAGTTCTGGGAGGGGTGTGGAAACCCCATGGGGCTCATTAGCTCTCAGCTGGATTCAAAGGTCTGCTGGGGTTCTGCTCATACCCTGGGCATCCTCGTCCGCATGGCACCCTCTCTAGGCAGAAGCCGCATTGGAATTGGTCCCATCCTCTACAAACCTTGGTCACATTCTTGGTCTGAGATGGGAAGGCAGGAGGCAGACAGGCAGGGCAGAGTCAGGGTCAGACTCTGTCACTGGCACCAGGCATCATCCCCAGCCCCGTGGCATGCCCTGTGCTGATGGGCAGCTCGCTGGAGTGAACAATAATCGGGGGGGCTGAGGCACACTCACCTGCTTTTGCCTTTGCTGCGTGGTATTGCTTTAAATAGGTTTTTTTCCTGATGTGGTTTCCACTCTTCCCTATCCCCCTCGGGATTTCAGCGTGTCTGAGGCAGATGAGCAGGTTTCCTAGGAGAGAAACGATGCAGTGCTGCACCCGCTCACCCGTCCCAGTCCCCTGTGGCATGTCACCAGCTGTCTCTGCTCCTCCTGCAGCACTGTGACATCCTGCCCAGCATTACCTTCCTGAAGGGCTGGAAGGAGTGTGGGGGAAAATAAATGCAGCTGTGAAAAGGTCACAGGGGTGTCACTGTGCCAAACTCACCGAGGCTGAGCCAGGGTTCAGCTGGGACCCTGATACAGATCCCAGCTGTGGGTAAAGCTGTATGGTGGGGTGTTGGGAGGAAATTCTCTGAGTGATGCAGTTGCAGGCAGAAGAGGGGTAACCAGGCAGCCCCAGCCCCCGACCAGAGCTGTCATCCTTCCCCTGGTCCAGGTTCACTCTTTCTGGAGGTATTGCTAAGACAGGCCTGTTCCAGCTGGCAGGACACTCAGGGGTTAATTCTGAGCATCTTTCCACTCTTTCAGCAGAAGGACAGCAAGCCCTAGCAGTGTTTTTAATATCAATTGGCCAGCACCAGAAAAGTGGTGTCAAAAAAACCATTTTTCAGTGTCAATATGATTAATTCCTCTTTAAGGGGAGAAAGCCCAAACCAGTCAAGGGGTTTTTTTCCCTTTTTTTTTTCTTTTTTTGCCATTACCTAAAGATGGTCTGACAGTAAGGAACCAGTGATGAATTGCACCAAAAGAAATGTAAAAGAGAGAAATTGGCATCATCTGTATTTTGTGTGATTTTGCTGTTATCTAGTTGGCTCAATGCAGAAAAATTATGTCTGAGGCCACTGTAAGGGATGTTAACTTCCTTTTCCTTATTACAGATTGATCTTTGATATCTGCGTTTCTCTGGGAGCTCTTCTATTCCCACAAGTGATACAAACCTTCTGCTGTTTTCCATATATTGCACTTAAGTAGTTCAATACCTTTTGGAGCTCGTATGGGAGCATTTAATAAAGACTCAATGATTGCCATATTTTGACGGTTATGTGATATGAGAAATTATATATTGCTTTAATAGCTGAATATATCTATGCTGTTGATTTTAGATAAACCAATATTTTTCTAATAAGGCAGAGAAATGATACCTTTTTTTTGTTTTTATCCTCTAGAGTGTGAATATTTTTCCATTTTTGTTTTCTGGTAAAATGGATTTTCAGTCTCTCTGAAATTACTGCCCAAGTCCCAGCAATATTTGCTTAAGAGTAATCAGAGTATTACCCAAATCTCTGTTCAAAGCAAGGGTGACCTTACCAGTGGTAAGCAATAATTGGATTATTTTCAGAGATGTAGGAAGATTCACTGTAATAACAAAAGAAGAAATACCAAATGATAACACCACTTGTCTGCAGCTCTGTAAGCTGCAGCACTTTCCATATGATAGTTTAATAGCTTTGCATATTATGAATACTGAGTAAGAAAGACAGAGACTTGGGGAATAAATGCTGCCTTGCAGTTTGGGGTGATGCTTGTGCTTATGTGGGAGATCTTTTGTTGATTATTAATTAAAGTACTTTTGTCAGGATGCAGTGCTCTGTAGGTATAAAACCTGCACCTAGGGCAGTGCTCACCTGCTGCAAGGTGAGTTGCAGTGAGCGCTGGCCTCACCCTGATGGTATAAGCAAATGCTTGGCTTGGTGGGGAGGTGAGACTGTGGCTGGGACACCTACCTGTCGTGTGTCCCCTGTGTCTCCTGGGACCAGCTGGGTGTAAAGTCAGTTTCTCGCTGTCTGTTTCTCAGTACTGTGGGTGTAAGTCATTCAGCACAGCCTGTGGGTATGGGCTGCCCTGGGGCTGCAGGAGCAGCATCCCCATGAAGTCCTGGGCAGATATTGATGGGGTTTCTCCCTGAGAGGCTGAGCTGCTGTGAAGACAAATTGGAAACCATTTGGAAGAGCAAATCCATGCTAGCACAGTGTCGGGCGAGCCTGATTGCCTCGCTCTCTGCTTTTAATTGTAATGAATTATATGGCTCTGCACGGCAGGGTGCCCAGCCTCTTGGCTGAAACTTGTGTAATTCACGTAAGTGTTTACACAAAAGCCAAGTAAATGTTAAGCTTCCTACAGATTTCAGTATACATGAACCCATGTTTGTATTCCCTTTGAGATACCAGCAGAAGCAAAGCAGCGTATGGCTGCGCGTCTGGGTGGCGGACATGCCTGCCTATGTCAATTGCACATGTACAAGGTATAGAAATAATATGATCTTCAGCTTTCTCTGGAGTGGATTTTACAGTGACCTGTCTGTTTGCTCCCCCTAAAAAAAAAGTAAAAAAAAAAAAAAAATCTGCATAATTTTGGTGTATTAAGAGATGCTGAAGGACACAGAGGAGATTTTGCCTTTTGACCACTCAAAAAGAGATTTGTGCCATCGAGGCTACCAGTGTCCTTTGAAGTTCTCCCGTGTACCCACATGATGCTTCTAATTAGTGCAAATGAGCCTTCTGCAGCACAGGCTGCTGTGTAATTCAAACCAACACTGCTTGCCAGATGGGATCCCTCCCAGGCTAGACCTCGGCAATGTCTGCCCCATGATGGTGACAGGGAGCTTGTCACACAAGCAGGACGAGAGATTGATCCTGACCTCTGATGGCTCCTCATTGTGGAACAGAGGTACTTTAGCCTGGTTGTGCCCTGATGTGCTGAGAGGTGACCCTTGGCTCTGGCACTGGATCTGACCATGCAGAACACCAGGTCTCTTGGCTTCCCCTTGAGCTGAGAGAAGCTGAAATTTGGGACCCTGCACATAAGCCAAGCCCTTGTTGTCCTGATGGGGCCAGCTTTGCTTTGAAATGACAAAAAAAACCCCCAACAAAAACAACAAACCAACAAATCCAGGCTGTTGGAGAATTTGCATTAAGATGATCCCCTGGGCACAGTGCAGCCAGGAGATCTGTATACCTGGATGTAATTTTAGTTTTAGAAAGCACATTAAGGAGCATAATGACCTCATTACTGTGCCAGTTTCAGCCCTGCCTGTTGGAGAGCATTTAATTGTTTTCATTCCATGCTCAGCTGTTTTAGTGGATAGGGCAAAAGCAGGAGAGGGAATTTGTGTGACTAGAAACAATAAGGATGCTGAAGCAGAAAGCAAAGTATTTGTCTTGAAGCATCCCCGTAAGATTCCCTCCCCAGAGCATCCCAATATTCAAGGAACCTGACATGGTTTGAAGCCCTGTCCTCCAAAGAAGAGAGGCAACACTTCCTCCCATTGCCTTCTGAGGCATCTTATCCTCTTTAAGGTCTTTCTCCCAAAAAAAGAAATAATGTTTGAAAGGCAACTCAAGCTCCTACTTCGTCAGATGGCAGTGGAAGCTGGGGATTAAGGAGAAGTAGGAGCAGCAGCAGTGTGGTTGTTGACCCTTCCCAGCTGCTCTCCAGGGGTTTCTCTAGTGCCTGCTTGCCTTAGGTATTTTTAACCACTCCTGTTCAAGGAAGAATGGAAAAAAGCAGGTCAAAGAGAGAGGAAAGGAGGGGGGAAAATCAAGACTTAAGTTTCTCTGGCAGTGCTTTTCTAAGGAGCCCTGGTTATTCAGCAGCAGTGGAAAAAACTGCAGAAGATGTAAATAATCTTCAGGATTATGCTAAAGCCAAACTTCAGTCATTTTCCTGGAAAAAAAAAAAAAGCATGAGGCCTGTTCGTTTAATAACAATCAAACAGAATTTCTCTAGGGCTTCTTATATTTTCATGAAAAGGCTCAGTTGTCTTGAAGAGAAATGGTAATTCTGGTATCTACAAATACTCTTTGGTTGGAAAGCATGTGCTTCAGGTTGGTCTATTTCTTTGATTGGGTTTTTTCTTTCCGTTTTCTTTTTATGATACTATCATACATTTACATCCATAGTTGCACACTAAAATGATCAAAAGCAGAGAGTTGGTTTATCATGAAATGGCAAACCATGGCTGTACTCTGTGGTACGGGCTGTATTGAGATAAAAACACTACATGATTTTTTAGCTTTCCCATGTTTATATTTGGTGCCAGAGGTACTCGAGGGATTTTGCAAAGTGTGTATACATTGCAGGCAGGCTTTCAACAAAAAAAATCGTGGTATCTTTTGAAATCTATACAGGATCTTTCTTACCCTGCTGGGCTTAATTTTAGACTATTGAGTTTACTATTCAAGGAGGAAAAAATGGGTTTGTTGTGTGCTGTATTTAATCAAGTGCAGCAAAAAACTATCACAGGCATCGTTCATCTTCGCTAGCCAATTTTTGTTTCCATTTTAGTTGTAGAAAAACCCTGCTTCAGTAAAATGGATGAATTTATTGTGCAGATCTGATAGCACCAAGATTATGGCTGCTGGCAGGTATCGGCCGGTTTGCGGGAGCAGTCCCCATATGGATTTTTGGTTTACAGGGTTTCAATTTTGAGAGCTGTGTTTAGATACTGTAAAAATGCCAGGAGCTGGGGATTTGGGGATGCTTGGAAACGGGGAAAGTGCATGATGTTCCCATTGCAGCTTCCAAAATGTGAGATTACGCTGCAGAAGCCTGAGACCGATGAGTTTCCAGCATGAGACTGATGAGTTTCCAGCAAGCGGCAGGGTTTAGGGTGTTCATACAGCTGTAGGCAGCTTTTATGCTTCCCATCCATCCACCCTTCTGAGAAGTCCCATCCATGGTGGAGGTGAGAGGTGCTCATCCTTTTTATGATGAACCCAGGTTTTTAAGCAGTTGCTTGTATTAGATGTGGAGGAGGTCTGTGTTCTCACTCTGCTCTTGCTCCATTCCTTGGTCTCTGGCCATTTCTGTGGAGCAAAAGTGCCCGAGGTGTTGAAAGTGGAGTGAAGAAGGGAACTGGCCACCATGACTTGTGGCAAGGGACCACTCGGCCCAGTGACAAGCATCTCTCTTCTGCATGTGGCAGAGTCAAGGTTAAGCTTCTCAGTGGACAAAGCACGGCTGAAGTTTCCTCTGTGGGGAGGCCTCTTGACTATGACATTTTAATATTTAATGAAGACTTGAAGAAACATCATGTTTTGCCAGTCTGGGCTTTGGTGGCATGTGGGAAGCACTGCAGTGGTTGCACGTGTAGAGTAGCCAGCCAGGGTGCCTTGTTGGCAGCAGCCTAAGCAACAGAGCAAAGAGCTGGCATAGATTTTGAGGCAGACAGGCATGAAAATCCAAGCCTCGAACATGATATTAATAAAAATGCCTGGCTTTGTACTGGACAGTCCTTTGTGTGGTGGGGATGCTCAGATCCACTGGAGCATGGGACTTGTCAAGGTGGGATTGTTAGGCTCGCATTGCTCAGGAACAAATTTCAGTAACTGTTGCCCATAGACCTCTCTGAGGTTTCATTTCCAGCAGCCCTTAATTCAAGGAACAGTTTCTGTCACTCTTGGTTTGGCCACAGGCAAAGAAAAGGCTGAGGAAGAAATAAGTGATGTGTCCTAAGCTGCGGGAAGGGCGTGTTGGTATTTTTCATCATTTGATGCATTAAGCTGCTAATGTTCCAGGTCTGTTTCTGAGCATCTTGTCTGTCTCGTACATCTGCAGGCTCCTAAAGCAGTGTATTCTTCTCCAGGTTTGCATGTGCTTGTGAGCTATCCTGGCAATAGGGGGAAAAAAAAAAGGCTGGGAAGGGGGCAGGGAGGGGATGTGATGCCAAGTGGAACAGCTCTGTCTTACCCGCCTCGAAGAGAAATCATCTGAGTGCTGAAGGAGACAGGCTCCATTGCTCAGATTAATGTGCAGTGTTTGAAAGCAGCCAAGAACATTTTATACACACACATACGGCAAGGCTGGAAGGAGCTGGGTGGTTTGTCTCTGCAGAAACCATTCCTTTCCCCAAGAGGGCATTAAAAAAATAAATATTTAAAAATCCAACCCAAAATGAGAGTACAAAGGTCTTCAGGAGCACTCAAGCAATTTAATTGGCTGAACATAGTTTTATAGTTGGGATCGATACGGATATTTCTTAATAATGTGTCACCTTGTCAGGAGTTTTGGGGTCAGAACTGCAAGGCTGCATCATGCTTGCAGGTAAAGTTCTTGACTTTCCTTCTGGGTTTTATTATTACAATAGCTCCCATTAGCACATATTAAAAGGAAGATGTTTTTAAGTTCCTGTGCAACTGGTGAAGAAACTGGAAAGATGAGGGGAAGGATGGTTTGCAGAGCTTGGCAGTGATGTCTCTGGTGTGGGTCAGTTCACAGGGTTCACTCTGGCTTTGACCTGCACACCAGAGCATTCAGTGTATCCATGTAAACAAACCTAAGCAAATCCCACCTGAAAGCAAGGAAGTTATTTAGCTGTGCTCAAGATGGCTTAAAAGCCCTGAGACCTTTAGCATTTTTACAAGTATTTTACAACTGGTCTTACTGCCTTTTATCTCTGTGGGTCTCCACTGAGTGATGATCAGCATGGAGATGCCTGTGGGGAGGGGGCTGCTCCTCTCTGCCCTGCACCCAGGCAGCTGAGGTGATGTCTGCCACTACTGTTGAGGATTAGTTTTTCTTAGTTTTTCTCCTTTTTCCTTTTTGCCACCTTCTCTCCCCACCCAGCAATCTCAGAGGGCCCCCTGGGAAGCCCACCACCCTGATCAGCACACGTAATTGCCACCAGCCCTAATGGGATGCACTCAGGAAAAGGTTTCCCAATGCCTTCCCCTACTCCCTCAAAGAGTGATTGCCTCCATGGCTTTATAATCAGCATCTCGCCCACAGCAGAGGAGAGGTTCCTCTTCCAGTGGACACAGCAGCACGGAGCAGTGAGGCTGGATCCTTCTGCGCTCTCTATGAAGTCGTTACCAGCACAAAAGCGAGCAGCAAGCATGCAGCTGATAAAAGTCTCACTGAGACGTTTGCTTCTGTAATGACCATCTTTTATGCATAGATAAGTCTGATAGAGTTGCACTTCCGAAGCCCACTGTCGTCAGCGTGGTGTGAGCTGACCTGCTACTCCTAAGAGGAATTAATGGGAATTGCAGCTGGCAGAGGCTTCTCTCTGTGGAGCTGGTTCAAGGCGTAGAGAGGAATTGAAAAACCAAGCAGTGTGTGTTGTCCTTAGAGCTGCAGATAAAGTGGTAGTTAGTTCCCAGGGAAGAAGGGGGTGTGGAGGAGATAAACTCCAGGAGTATAAACACCAAATTAACAGACTAATTCTGAGGAATGCAAGCACTCATGCATTTGCACTGCATCCCCTTGGTAATTAATGGAGACAATTTTACCAGGAGGGAGCAGAGGGAGACCAGGGCTGCCAGGACTTGCAGCCTTCATGGTGGCTCTACCCAAAGGAGGCCCCAGGTGGTCCTGCATTACCTCTCTTGGTGGTGTAAATTGGTTTAGCACCATTGACTTGAAGTGAACCGAAAGGATCCCTTCTGATGCTTTACACCACCTGAGGTCCTGGTTGTCTCCAGGTAATACCAAACAGCTACTCCATACTTTACAAAGCATTTCCTCCAAGTCTTTTTAGGCTAAGTTTCCTTTTAAAATGGCATATATCCATTCAGCCTGCAGAGATTAAAAGAAAAGCTTGGCTCATTCATATGGAAGACCCAGAAAGTATGCTTTATATGGTGCTTCTCAAGGGGTTGATTACCTGATCTTAAACATCCAGAATGTGTTCCCTGCATGTGTGAACACGCATACATGAGAGCTCTCTGAAGAGCGGAGACACTGCTCAGACTGTCCTTAGAAGTTTATGAAGAATAAAACAGCAAGTGGCTTTGAAATGCTGTTGTTTGTGCATTTAAAATACACATGCAGTCCAGGGTTTGGAGCAAAGGATAGTAATTAGACAGTCCTGTTAATAAGGAGCATGCTCTGGGAAGAGGAGAATGATGATAGGTATCTTCCTTCTTTAACAATAAAAGGAAGATAAATGGAATTTGGTACATTGTGCTGCTCTACACTGTTGCTATCTATGGCTCAACTGAAGCTTGTGCTGGGTGGCATTTTGGTGGCTCTACCTCTGTGTTTGTTATGGGGAAGCTCAAAAAGTCTCTGTTGACCGTCGGATATCTTGTGGTGTGTTGCTGCTGCTCACCTACTGAAAAACCCAGGGAAAAGAAAGAAACAAGGAAAGCTCAGACTCGCAGGGGAGGGTGGGAAGAACGTATTTTGGGTAGTCTGTCAGTCAGCTTGACACTAATTGGTTGCAGTAAGTAATCTTTCTCCATGTAAATTAGACTCCAATTTCCTCTGTAGTCTGACTGTTTGCTGTGTGGGCTTCGGTCTAATTAAGCTTTTGCATGGTGAACCTGGTTTGTAAGCTGCTTTTGTTCCTGGAGACCCAGGCTCAGCCCTCCCTAAGGCTGCCTGCACTCTTCGAGCTCAATTCCTGAGTGGGATGTTTCTTAGATCGACACTGCCAAGTTCAAAATAAGTTGTTCTTTTAAAGTAAGTTATTATTTCTATATTTAAAGCTTGTAACAGTTTGTGTGGGGGGCGTGTGTGTAAAATGCAAAGGAGCTTATTGAATTTACAATGGGAATAGCCCGTGGAAATGCTTCCTCTGTGCTCCTGGCAGCCCTGCTCACTCCTTTATGAACAGAGCCCATTGACTCGCCAGCCTGTGTGCAGGCTGGAGCAGCTTGCCCACATCTGGATCTTGCCGCCTCTCCGCTGGAACACCTGGAGCACATACTGCTGGCTCCAGCCCCCTTGCTTGGAGGTAGCTCTGTGTGTGCATTTAAAGCTCCCCTGAGCTCCAGCCCATGTTCTGGAGCTGCTCCAGGGTTGCCTGTGTAGCCAAGTGCAGGAGGGTGCAGTTGCCCAGGAGGCTTTTCTCCCTGGCCACCCGTTGTTTGTCAGCGAAGGTTTCTAGGTTGATGCTTGCAGTTGGCAGCTGCCTGTGGTGTAGCTCAGTGGTCTCCAAGCTGCTGCCAGTAGCCCCCCTCCTTAGCTCAAACTTCAGGCAAACACTGTGGTCAAGCATCTACATTTGTGCACAGTGAAGATAGATGTGTCTCTATGGCTTGTGTCTGCTCCAGGCTGCAAAAAAAAAAAAAGGAACCTTACGTGTTTGCCAGCAGCGCTTTGTGTTTCAGTAGTTACCTTTCTGAAACTCGGTATAACTTCAGGAATCACGTGGTAACCTTTTATATAAACCTCCTCCTAATGTGATACAGTCCTTATCCAGATGTGTCAGCCGTACCGTTAGGTGTGCTGATAAATACTGGTTTTGTCGACATCCTGTTGTTTAACTTATTGACTCTCCATCTGGTGATACACCCTGGAAGTTACTGGCTTTCTTCAGTGCACACTCACAAGGCTGTGGTCCCTTGAAGAACTTAGGTAAGAAACTTTTGGGAGAAAGAGGTGAAGCAGATTGAGCGAGTTGGTTTTTTTTATTGTTTCTTTCCCTTTATGTGATTTATATATTGTCAAGGTAACTTTGCTTTTGTACATCTAGTCAAAACTGGAAGGGATGTTGTTGGCTCCGTGGAGAGCTAAATTTGGGTAAAGAGACAGGATTGGATTAGGGTTTAAGATTCTCACCAATAAGCTAAAACTGCAGTGGGCGTCACTCTGCCGGCTGGGTCCGGCAGCTGGGAGCCTTCCCTCCCCAAGTGACCGCAGTCTCACCGGCGTGCAGGCAGCCCCTGGCCAGGCACCGCTGCTGCCAGAGGATGCACAACGGTCCCTGGCACCGAAGGAGCTCCCTCACTGCTGCCCATCCAGCCTGCTTCCCATCCTTTCCTCTCCTCTGACCCATTACATGGGGGTTTTCCATAGTGTGAAGTGAATGCCCGTTTAGCCTGGGTAAGTAATTGCACCCAATTTCTAGTATATGTAAGTATAAGCTGCTTTAACGCTGAACAAATGTTTGCATTGGGAAATTGTTTTCTTTTCCAGCTCTGGTTCCTGCAACAAACACTAGTTCTTGCTGCAGGCAGAGCCCGGGGCAGGTGGGGGCTGCTGGGGGCCAAACACAGCCTGGCTGTCTCCCTGGAGCTGGGATGAGCCTTATCCCCTGCTAATACCTGACCCACAGGACACAGAAAAACTTTTCCTTGATTCAAACATAACTTCTTTTGCCAGCCCCTGAGCCGCTCCTGCTTTTTTACTCTACTGAAAAACACCCGAAGAGTAAAAAACGGTGGGAGGCTGGGGCTTATCTTAGCTCCGGGTTTCCAAACGTGCTGTGTGTCTTCTCAGCTGTTGCAGGGATTTGCACGGAATGACAAAATGTGAATTTTGAACCATCAACAGCTGTGTTTAATACAGGATAAAAGGTTATTTTTAACTTTGGGATGTTGGGTTCTCTTTGTTCACATGAATTCAGGAGAAAACGTCCAATTCCATTGAGGCAAAACAAAGGCTTCTAAGTACTTAATCAAACTTGCTGAATTCAGTCGCTTTTGGATACTTTAGTTAGCAATTAAGCAGATAGGAGGATGTGTTAGTGACAACACTCTTGGTTGGGAAAAGGGGTTCGTTGCTGCTGGAGAAGGCAGAGGAGTACACAGGACACCTACTCTGGGGAGAGGTCCTGGGCTGTTTGTTGGGCAGGGGTTGTTTAACAGCCTCCTCTGTTTGCCTTTTCTTAGACAATGCAAATTCTTTGTGTGCATTAGGATTCCTTCACTCTTTCAGCAGATGTTTTATCTGTGCAACTGGTGGAGTAATTAGAGAGGGGGATGTAGTGCTGGTGTGCAAACACCTCCTTGGGGGGGCAGGAGTTGGGGGAAGAGATTGCAGAGTCTGTCCCAGGAACAGCTGGTTGAGGAGCAAAGTCAGCACAAGATGCCAAAAGCAAAATGTGTATGGCCCAAAATTTGACTTTATTTCTGCAGAGGTTTTTCCCTCTTCTCTGCCGAAAACAGGCAGGGGATGTGTCCTGGGGCAGGAGATTGTGTTGCTTCTTACAACAAATTTCTCTCAACGTGCGAATCAATCACTTGGGATTTTGTGGTGGTGGCTGGGGGATGATTAAATGTTCTGTCTGCAGGAAATTACGAGGAGATTTGAGTATTTTCCTCTATGGCTGTGGCACCAGCAATGGGGTGACATGGCTCCCCCCACGCAGACTGTGCTGCTCACAGGTTTTGAAGGCTCCAGTCGCTCGAGCTTATTTTTGCTTTAGTACCATTTAAATAATGGCAGCAACATGCTGATTCCTCTAACGGCCTTGATTAAGTTATCGGTTATTTCCTTAATTAGCTACTTGATCTACTTACACCTTAAATGAGTCTATTTGTTCACCCAGAGGAGGGGAAAAAAAAAATCAAGCTTCTGGGTTTTTTTACCCTTTTAAAAGGGCTTTTTTCTCTCCATAAGGCAGCTGTCATCACTGGTCAATAAGGGAGTTTTAAAGAGCTGGCTTCCCTGGTGCTGCTGCGTCAGGGGTCTGTGGGACAGTCATGATATTAGGTCATGAGGGGACCATGCTGGTGGTGCTGGATTATTCTGCCAGCCACCGCCAGGTCCTTCCCCAGCAGAGACAGCTTTGAGGGGCTGGAAATGAGCTGCTTCCAGAGGCTGAGCAAAACAGCACCATCGCTTTATTCATGGATGTGCTGACCTATAAATCCAACCAGCCGTTTCAGGCTGGCTGTGGAAATGTGCTGGCGCCTGCAGTGCCGATAGACGGGTGGTGGTGCTTCCCAGGGGCTGGCCCTCCTGGCAGCAGCAAATTTTAAAACAGGACAGTATAGGTGAATGTTTATTCCTGGCACCAGTGTTACGCAGACAAACAAAATATGTTGGTCTTCTGAATGCTATGTTTGTGTATGTTAACCAGGATGGGGATGGGGTAGTGTTTCAGGGCCACCTCTGTACAAGAAAATACATCTTTTCATCTCCAGCAGCTTTTAAGTTTCACACTCGTTAGCATATGGCACTGCACTGACCACCCAGTGGCTCTGCACAGCACTACCAGCCTCACCAGTTGGCACCAGTTCTTCACCAGTTGGCACCAGTTCTTCACCAGTATCACCCACACACAGTTTGTTGCCTTCTCTCCCCTGTCTCAGAGCAGAGAGACTCAAATTTTTCACTTTGGAGACTCCTTGTGATACATGAAGCAGCAGCCTCTGCTTCAGACAAGCCTATTTGTTCATGCTTTTATACTGCTTATTACTCTTAATTATATTCCCCTTGTTAGCCTTAGCTTCACACCCTCCCTGATGCAGAACTCGCTGAAACACATACTGCATAATGAGCCTGCTTCCATATATAAATGGGAGAGACAGAAGTTGGGACTCTCCCAGCTAAAATAGAACTAAATGCTTGCCCTCGAGTTACATTTTGGCATCCGTGCCAAAAAATTATGTATTCGGCAGGAATTACCAAAAGTTCTGACATATGCAAGCTTTATTCCTTTGAGTCTTTTATATTTTTAGCAGTTTGGCATCAATTTAGACTGTACAACTTTCCTCTCATAGCAGAAACCTTTCCCATGGCCCACGTGAAAGCCAGAGCATCTCCCTGTGATGCAGAGCCCTGGGGACTGGAATGGACATGTTTCCAGCACCAGTGCTCACTCCAAGCGGGATGTGCTTGGATGGCAATGCTCAAAATCCCCTGCGTCATGTTTGGCAGGACACACAAATCCTGCACCTGGGGCTGCCATCCCTGCTTGGGCTGGCTCTGTGTGCTCAATGGTACTCTTGTGGTCTTAGGTGATCCCCAGAATTGCAGCTTTTGAGAATAACTTTGCCATGAAGGGTTGGTGGGAAGGACTTGAGTGTATCAGTTATTATGGCTCAAAAAACAGTTTCCTGGTATTTGTATATCATTATTTCTAAATGATTATCGTGGTATTGTGAATGCCAGCATGGTGCATCTTGTGGTCACCTGTGCTCTGGACACCACGGATGAGCACTGCAGATGTTGTAGTGCCAGAGCAGTGATGGTGATTCCTCTGGGTGATCTGTGTTCCATTCGACGTCTGTCCTGGATTGCTTGTGTAATCTTAGACAAATCATGGACATGATCTTCAAGTTTCAAAGGAGGGAAGAACAGCAGAGGTTCTGCTGCAGCTGTTCAGGGGTAGTGTCAGAGCAGAGCTGGCCCTGGGGTGGTACCCAGGAATACCCATATCCAGATGCTATGTGCACATACTCATTATGGTCAGGACCTCCAGATCTGATGGAAAAAGCCAGTAAAACTAGACAAAGAACTTCATCAAAGTGTATCACTGGCGTGTACCCTCTGCTTTTCTTTCTCTGCGGATCCTGGGAGGAGGTATCTGAGATGAAATATTTGCTCTGACAGGGTTAGATTTCTCTTTACATTCCTTGGAAGTTTATGTTTGGATTTCTCCCCGTTGGTGTTGTTTTATGCAGAGATATTTCCAGCAGTTTGATCACATAGGTATGGTGCCAGCTCTTGGTATTTTGTACAAAGAAGAAAACGAAAGGAAGTTGGGCCTGGGTAATGAGCTGGCTATTCAATCCCAGCAGGACTCACAGGAAACTGTGCACTAAATATTTATGGGATGGCATTCATTAACATTTTCACTGGTTGGCACTGGGCAGTGCAAGAAAGCTGTCGAGAGAATTGGAGTCTGTGTTACACAGCCATAGACCTGGAAAGAGCCACAGCAGGGGGAAGGCATGAACATTTGCTTTGTTACCCTGACGTGCTCCTAATAGCTAGTGTTGGGTTTGGAGTTGCAGTAGTAAGCAGTATTTCAATAGTTGCACTTAGAGTTCTAAAAATGTAAATATTTTAGGTCTGATTTTTCCAGCTGCCATGTCATTGTGCAAATGGCTGTCACCAAACCCCTGAGATGCCAGCAGGCAATTAGAGAGGTAAGCCTAAGTGACTTCATGTGTCTCTTTTAGATTCTTCAAATCTGACTTGCTCTAGAGAGTCGGGATTAACTAGAGATTGAGTTCTCAGGGTACTGGAAATTGGCTGTGGCTGGGGGCCTGTGTCCAACAGCTGCTGTAGGTACTGAGTTATCTGTGGACGTGATATGATGCCAGGAAGATTAGAACTGATGATAAAATGGTATTAATGCTTGCTTTGTTAACAGTGTGGAAGGTTTCAAATTACTCTGGTGCTATAAATCTAATGCATGTCCTACATGTGTTAAGTGAATCTATTTAAATTACTGAAATACAGGTTTTTTTCCTCATTTATTGAATACTCAGAGGATCATGTTAAAGGACATTAGGCTTCCCATAGTGGTAAGAAGGTGATCTAAAGCAGATCCTGATGGATTAAATATTCCTTTTGAGATGAGACAAGGTTTTGTGTCAGATTTTAGGACAACTTGTTCTAGGTCCTTAATGTGAGCCTGAGACTGGCCCTGGGCTCACGCCAAAGGCTGTTCTGGTTGCACAGGTCTGCCAGGTTTAAGCTTTGGAGCCAAGGGTTTGTGTCCATGATGCTGGCGCTGCCATGTGTCATTAGCCCCAGCAAGCCATGTGCCCAGCTCAGGTTGCAGCCGCTGGCACCTCTGGGGGGAAGGGCAGAGAAAGTACATCTTGGTATTACTCTCACTGGGAGAGAGCTTTGTCCTACTTTTTAACAAATGTAAAAGGGACATCTACAGATAAAAGAGAACTATCTCTTTTTACCTGAATGCCTGTTGGATAACATAAATGCTAATTTTGACTAAGTAGCTAATAGACTCACTGCGTAAGTCTGTGAGATCCATTTATGTACTTGATAGCCCCATTAATTTCCACTGGTGCCTTACAGCAGAGTGGCCAGGGACTTGTCTGTATCCATGCTCTTTGCTTCTGGATACCTTCTTCTCCACCATGCATGGGAACAGAGCCCTGCAGCTCCCAGTGACAGTCACAAGAGTCTCATGGGTTGTGCCAGGTTTATTGCTGTACTTACTGCTGCACCTCAGCCTTGTGTGTCATATTCTGTTACTTCACATAAAGCAATGCCTTGTGGCACCCTGGGTACATGGCTTTGATTAGCTTGCTGCTTATCTTTCGGCTATGTAACCAGTGGTTAAGGTTGGTGTGGGTGCTGCTCTGGCTGGTCCACATGGTGAGCCAGGTCTGAGCCAGGGATCTGGGGAGGATCAGTCACAGCAAACAGCTCTTACTGTTTCTTTGACATGCTTCTTGTCAGGGAAGTACAAATGTGGGGGTTTGCACCAGGATACTGGAGGTATCTTTGTTCTGGCTTCACACATCATGGGTTTTAACCTATTGGTGTTTGGTGTTTGGTGACATCCTGGTTCCAGCAGTTACTCCACCTGTTTGCAGTTACTCCTGAGCTCTCCTGCCCAGCCTGGTTGGAGCTTATTTCTTGCATGAGGGGTTAAATTTCCTCGATGTAAATGTTTTCTGCTTTCTAAGCTTGTCATTATGTGTTGTCTTTGTGCTCTCATTTCCTTAAATACTGTAGGAAACAGTCCTTTGCATGAAAAGCTTAGAGCTCACACCTCCAAACATCTTCACAGTAGACACTTTCTCAGTGTCTAACACCCACTTAAAATCAGCGGGAGCTGAATCCTGAACTACTGCCAAAATACCCAGATATTCTGAGCATCTTACTGCTTCCCTTGACCACCTATACTAGATCAGGGACTGGCAGAAAGGAAGTGAGAAGAAAATCACTCCTGGAGCAGGAGCACCAGACATGATTTAAAATTAGTCTGGGTCTAAGCCATGCTGTATTTTGCAATTTAGGACCCAGAGCCTGTCACATAAGCAATTTTGCAACCTCTGTGCTGGCTGCAAATGATGATCCTACCTCTAAAACTGGTGCTTAGGGGAGAGGGTGCTGGAGCAACACAGGTAAAGTGGGGTCACTCTTGTCCCTTGCAGTGGGCTCCCCAAAACAAGAAAAGCAGCAGCAAGCAGTTTTTAAAGGTACCAGAAGGTGTTTTGGAGAGATTAGTCCTTGGCTCCCCAAATTTGGCAAAGGCTTACTTGGATTATTTAGCACATGGTGCAGATCTGAAACAGAGCAGCAAGTGCATCTGATGTTGGCTATTCCAAGCTGTGGCCACAACCAGGGGTGGTGTGGGGCGGCACCTCAGCACAGTGACGTGCCTGGCACCAGGCTCTTGTGCAGGTGGCACGGGCCCTGATGCTGAGCTGCTGGCAAGTGGCATTGTCTCCTAAATCCCTGACTTATTTTGAATTAGCATCTACCCTTTAATTTCTCCACTATTTTAAATAGGTTTCCAGACCAATTAACTGTCAGTATAAAAAAGTAACTGCACTCCAGTTAGATCACTGTATCTGCTTTACAACCCTTTAAAATATTCTCTAACCAAGAAGTCCTTGTAAACCATGGCTGCTTAAGGTTTTGGTGATCTGTAGAGCAATTTTTTCCACGCTGTATATGCACTGCCAACTTTCTACAACCCTGGCGTGTTTCAAAGAAATTTATCTTAGAGGTGCTTCAGAGAAGGATATCAGACAGATGCTTATCAGAGGAGGCTAGATATATGCCCCCAGTAAATTATTTTTGTCATGTTTTGCCATTTTCTGTGGAATGGTTAATCTCTGAGGCTACAGCGACTTTAGAAAGTTGGGTCTGGCAGGTTTTCCTCAACTTAATAGGTAATTTTAAGCTTTTTGCTCAAAGCCACATGTAATGTCATAGTTGACATGAAAACTAAACCCAGTTTCATGACCCTTCTGTAAGTACATGGTGCTGCATGCTCAGGACAAACTGAAAAAGCTGGGAAAGCAGAAAAGTGTTCTCTGCATCTTATGTGGAATAAAAACTTTACCGAAGTCAAAACTTTCTTCAGAGTAGAGCTGCTCAGAGTACAGCAAGCATCAAAATCCTCCTTGGCCATGGGTTTGTGCTGGTGCATGTAGCAGACGCTCAGGGAGAGGAAGGCAGCTGTTGAGCTGTGATTGCTGCTTATTACGCTAATTATAATAGTCTCACCGGTATTGTGAGCTTTCCTTCTCCTTCCTCCATCTGTCTGTTTGGCCATCCATGGTTGCTCATCTTTCTGAGATACGTGTTTGAAGTGCTTAGTACTGCAGGGAGCCTGGCTGCCCTCCCTCCCCCTCTGCTTCCCCACGCTGGTACAAGGGAATTACTGTGGTATGCACAGAGAAGGAATTTTTAAGATTGAGCTGTTTTCCCTGAAATAAGGCCACAGAAAGGTGAAGTGTTGCCCTGTTTCTGAAACTCCACATTTGCAAGGATCTCAGCCAGCTGAGCCACCCTGGTCTGGAGTATCCCAATCTGTTTGGGATGAAGGGAAGAAGATTGTGTCCAGCACTTGCCTTTTTTCCATGAGATTTTGGGTTTTACCCTGTATTAGTACAGCTAGTCTAAATACTGGTCAGAGAAATCCCCTCCAGTCTGGGCACACTGCAGGAAGGTTCTCAGGTCTAACCAAAGAATACCCTCTGTTTTCCAGAAATGTCATGGCCAGCCCTGCCTTTGGTACCACCTCTGGCAGCAGCTGTGCTAACCCCTAAAATAGCTTAACTGCTGTTCTTTTGTTGCAAGGAGACATTATAAGTTAAATGCTCAGCCAAAAGCAAACACTGCTCCTTGGGATGCCCACCTGCTTTTTATTTCACTGGAGAGGGGGTCCTAGTTGTCAGAGAGCACTTGCTTTGAAGAGCAGCCCACTCCAAAGCAGCCAGCAAAATGCTTTCTGAACCATGAAACAATGGGACTCACTAAATCTCTAGCAGCAATAATTGCTTCTAAAGGCTGTTGTATTTAGTCTGCTCATGTTTAGCAAACATATTTGCTTCACCCTTTGAAGATAATGCTGCATGCAACGCAGGGAAAAAATAGGGAAAAAAAATAGGAAGAAATAGCCTATGGTTTCAGCACGTTTAACAAGCAGTGGCTGATGGAAGCAATAGCATTTGATAATGCTCCTGTCCCTCCATTCATAGTGAGCAATTTGGTTTCTCCATCCCTCCTGGTGTTCAAGCTGTGGGCAGGTTGTCCTCATGGGCTTGTACAAGCTGGGAGCACCATGCCTGAGGCTCTGGCTGGTGAAGTGCAGGAGCAGGAACTCCTACACAGTGATGATAGAGTCTCTGCACATGTGGTGCCTGCCAAAGTCCCCTGGCTGGGGATATCTGTGAGCCATGCCTCAATGGGGCTATGATGGCGGCAACCTGCATCTCCTTGGAGGGTTGCTTTGACTCCTCTAGACAATGTTATTGGGTGATGGGGCTGGGGCTTGCGCAGGAAGGAGTGATGCTCTAGGGACAGTGGCTGCACTGGACCAATCCAGGAGAGCAGGGCCAGGCTGGGACCCCACAGGGGAGGTAGCCAGTGCTCGAGACAGAGACCATGCTTCTGGTCACCCCTCTCCTGATACAGTGTAGATGCAGTCTCCATCCTTCCCAGCAAGTCCCGATCCCCCCTGTTCCTACAGCAGACATGCAGTTTAATTTCTCTACAGATCACAGTAAGATAAAAGCGTGGCCATGCCTTGCAATCAAGGCAGCGGGTTTGGGGGCTGACAGGTTAGAGAAGGAAGGGATGCAGGTTTCCAGCTGCGTGCTCTGGCTGCCATGGCCGCTGTTGATGAGGGCAGTGATTGATGCTGGTTCAGAGCAGGCAGCCGTCAGCTGGCGACGTGCTGACCTTTCTCTGACGGGCTGAGAGGCTCTAATGATCTTGATGGGGCTGGCGATTTGTATATTGGTTTTGATGTACGAGGCTTGACACGGCAAGGAGAAATGGGACTGGGGTATGACTGACAGCCCTTTCCCATTAAGGATGGTGAGGCATAGTGATTTCTTTCAGTGCAAATGTTTTGTGGAATTACATTACAGCAGAGAAGTTTTTTTTCTGTTAAGTATCTTCCTTTATATAGCTTCCAAGCAGTTAAAAAGATGAGAATGAAGTAACTTGGAGGCCAGAGGGCTTATCACTAAAAAGGCTGTTCAAATTACATACTTAAATTAATTAATATTCAGTGAATTATTTTTACCCTGACTTCAATGTTAGGCTCCTTAGGCAGATAAAACAATGCAGTAGTTTGCGTCTGAGAGTTTTTTTGTAATTCAGCTGTATAAAATTTCAAACCCTTGACTTCTTGCAGGCAACATTAAAACCTTCTAATTTCCATGAGAGTTGAGCTATGCATAAATCATACCCTGGTTGGCACATCTCATGGGTGCTTGTGGCAAGAGTAATGAATTTCATGGTTTGTTATGAGCTACTAAAACCAACACAAACACAGAAAGCCCGTTGTAATCTCAGCATATCATTCAAGGAAGCAATTTATTCTTAAGTATGAACAAATGTCAAGCCACGATAACAAATTGTTATTACTAATTAAAACAAAGGGAAGAATAACAAACATCTCTTGTCATTTTTGTGCAGTGCCAGTCTGTCTCAGGGACACTGGAGCTCCATCCAGCTTCAGCCAGTAGGACAGCCAAAGACATGTTGACACACTGTATACTCCAGGCAGGACATGGGGCTTCGGTCCTAAGAGCCAGGAAACCACACAGGTTTAAACTGAGATGACATTTCACACAATGTTACTGTTTTGTGGGTGTGTTTTTTTTATTATTTGTTTCAAATTTGTTGGCTGGATTGTAGAAGTCTTGCAATGAGTGGAGTTTGGGATGAACTAAAACAGTACCTGCCCATTCATCTGTTTGCACTATCTGCTTATATATCATCCAGGTCATCTTTATGCTTTCAGATATGAAATAAAAAGCTGTTTTGGCATCTTTCCTCCCAGTGAGCAGTTAGGAGGTGAGGAGCCAGCTGCATTCCTGACCATGGCCAATATCTCTGCATTTGCAAATACACTGGGAAATATAAGGCTCAAAGACATAATGAAAATCCATTTTTGTTCATGACCCAACGTGCGTGATTTCCTCTCAGACATGTTACGGGTGTGTAGGGTGATTCCAAAAACACCCTGGATTTGCCACCTCCATATGCATTTAATGCAGTCTGAGAGAAAACAGCAAATAAGTCTTTTCTCTTATTTGGTAAATATCAAGGAGCTATGTCTCTCTTAGGTGGGAGCAGAAACATGGCCATCTTAAACCATTGATAGTCTCTGAGGAGTTTGGATGGAGGTTTGTGCAGTTCCAGGACCTGCCTTTAGCACGTGGCTAGGAGCAGGGGCTCACACAGTGCTCAGCAAGGGAAGCACCAAAATCATAGAATTGTGAATGGTTTAGGTTGGAAGGGACCTTTCAAGGTCTAGTCCAACCCCCCTGCAGGAAGCAGGGACATCTGCAAGTAGAAGAGGTTGCTCAGAGCCCCAGCCAACCTTACCTGGAATGTTTCTCTCTGGGCAACCTGGGCCAGGGTCTTAACCATCCTCATCATAAAATATTTCTTTCTATATCTAGTCTACATCACCTCTCTCTTAGTTTTAAACCATCATTCCTTGTTCTGTCACAACAGGACAGCAATCTAAAAGCACAAGAATCTAAAAAGAACGTTCCCATAATTCTTATAGGCCCCATCCAGTCCTGGTGGCAGCTGGTGGAAACATGCATGGTTGGTGTAGGGAGGTAAAAAACAGACTTGAGTCAGTTGGCCAGGACTCTAGGCTGGGTTGAAATACCTCTGAGCACAGAGATGGTCAAGTACCGTGCCCCGCTCCTAGGGGATGCACAGCTTTTGAGGAGGGTGGTACATGGCTGGTACAGAAGAGAGCTCGGTGAGAAAAGGCAAGAAATCCTCAGGGCGTAACCACTGACCCAAAACAGCCCATTAGACAGGTTTGAAGCCAAAACATAAAATTAAAATCATCTGACGTGACAGTGACCCTGACAGTGTCAGGCAGTGCGAAGGGCGACAGCGAGGGAGTCCTGAGCAGCTGCCAAGGCACATGTTAATGCAGATGTGCAGGGTTAGTTTGTTATCCTGGAAAGACATCTTCTATTTTGTGTAAATGGAAAATTAATTTGTTGCTGATCAAAGGTTTAGATCTTTGGAAAACATACCACCAGATAAGCTGAAGATTTATGAATTTCCTTCGTAACATGTTTTCAGTGAGCGCTTTATTGTGTGTGGAAAGGCCCCAAGAAAAATATGTCATTAAAAAAATAACTGTGTTGAGTTTATTTAGCTTAAATTACAATACACTGCTTTAATGAGGCTTTTGTAGACATCATTAAGGGACACTATAAAAAAAAAATCTTCAGAGAAGAACACTGTCAAACTAGCAAAGGGGGGAAAAAAAAACAAGCGAGCACCCAGATTGGTTCACATTTGATTACAAATTCAGTTAAAAAACATAGTAGTGCTAGGTTAAAGCCAGAAGCTGTGAAAAGCTGTATTGTTGTTAAGCTCTAAAGCTTCTTGCTTTAAGGTGTTTAAAAAAGAGAAAGATATCCAATGGTTGATTGAAACACCATCTGCAACATGCTCCACATGCTCCCTATACCTTGCACACATCCCTACGCAAGAGCCAGGCATTTGGCCAGGTTGGGTGGGGCTGGACCCTGCCATGTAAGGTCTTCTCCCATCCCTACAAATCTGCTAACAGCTTTTTGCAATTGCCTTGCCTTTCCCCTCCAATATGTGCAAAGCCATGACCTCTCCAGCCTCTCACTCTGCTGCTTATCTCTGTGCTGTGGTCATAGGAATGCAGCTTGGACTGTCCCCAGTCCAGTGACCACAATGGGCACATTTTGCCCTGGCACTTGGAGCACTGGCTTGGCGAGATGAGATTTCACTGCAAATTATAGGGGTGAGCGTGAGAATGGAGGGGAAAAAAAACCCCACTGTGAGTATCCAATTCTGCATTTCTGTGGGTAGGAAGAGTGATGGGAAAGTAAACTGTTATTGTGCCTGTCGCTGTGAGCCAGGACAGGCTTGGTGATGGGGGAACCTGCCATTCCACAGATCTCAGGCAGGCTGGTGGTTTGCAGCACAGCGGGCAGTGTGTCAGGGCAGAAGAGGCTGGAGCCACTGTTACATCTCAAGGTATCAGTGCTGTGTGCTGCCCTGGCATGCTGCAGCAGAGGATGCTCAATAAATAATGCAGAAAGGCAACTTGATCTGACATTCATCAGGTTAGTAGCCTGGTGACCTTCAGGACGACAGTCTGATGTCAATGTGTGTGGCCGTGCCGTGGAGATCATTGTCACCGGGAGAGTCAACAGTGTCATGTGGAGCCCCTTACTGATTGAAAGCCAATCGATAATACACCAAGGTGATAATAAATATAATTTATGAAATGTGGGCTCTTAAAATGATCTGTTAAATTAGCCGTAGGGATGTGTTTGTGCAAATGGAAGAAGAATTAAAGTTGACTGCATCTAGCATCAAAGCAGAAAGATGTAGCTACATTTACAAGCAGAGTTGTCCATCTCACATCTCCGCACTTACACAGGGGCTTCCTGCTCCTAATTTTTCTTTATTTCAGTAGCTAAGGTTTTACTTCTGGTTGTTTGCTTCATTACTGGCAGTTGTCAGCATCCATCCTTGTAATGGTGCAAGTCCTTCACGTGACCTTTGGTAATGTGTTCGACTGGCTCGGTATTCTCTTGCTACTTAATGAAACACCCATTTCACCTGCATAATGTGCAGAATATGTCAAGAAATCTTGTGTGCCTTCTGGAGTTTTTCCAACACATGACCTTTTCGCAAGCCTTGCAGTAGGTACCATTAATATGGAGCAATTGCCAACAAACCGTCAGCTTTCAAAGCAGGAAGGCTCATTTTCACTTTCCTTAGACAGCTGTGTGTCCAAATGTGGCAGCTTCTAATCTGATTTCTTGTCTCAGCAGAGCCTGTTTTTGTGGATATTTAGGTTTTCAAATATTGGAACAAGGAGTCTGCCTGGAGCGGTGACGATTATACATGCTGTTCAGAGACACAAAGCTCTTCTGCCTGTGGCTGGCCACGTAGCTGAGATGTTAGAAGTATTGGTCTTACTGATCTTTTACGTCAGCTCATGATTCTCACTCCTGTTTTATCTTTGTGGATCAACTGAGAAGTTTACATTTTCTGGTGTGATCTCTTTCTTGAGGATGATCCATTTGGCCAAGACAGCCAAACAGAACTCTTCTTTGCTGTAGGATTGGTTCTAACACTGCCATCCACCCTAGCGTGGGGTCATGTCAGGCTGGTTCTGGGAGATGGAAGATGGTGGAGATGGAGTTACATGCAGCATGTTGCATAAGAAATGAGGTTGGACACTTGGCTTATGCCCTGCTGACTTTCCCCCAAGCATGGGTCTGGCTGGTGGTCCTGCTTAAGTGGTACTTGGAGCCCTAATAGACACTTTGCTTCCAAGTGTTTATAGCTAAACTTGCTCCTTGAATGTTAATGCAGATAAAAAGTCAGGCATTTAACTCCCATGTTCAGTGAAAATTAGTGCCTACAGAACGTGTCGTATGGAGTGGTACGTCCTCTTTGCGCCAGTTGTAGCCCCTAGTCGCTGCGCTGTGCTTTCAGCAATACATTTCCAGGGAAGATTATTACAGTAAACACGGGTAATTTCTGCTCTACAGCGTTTCTGCTCAACATTATCATTTTATAAACAGGCTTCTTTATTTGCTTTTGCCCAATTCAGTTTTGTCTCATTTCCTTTGTATCATAGTTAACGTGTTCTGAATTTAAGAGGAAAAATACATCATCTTGGGGCTGTGGCACATTAACCGTGGAGAGATGAGCTGACAGCCTGCCTGCAGCACCGGTGCAAGTTGGAAGGGGCAAAATGTGCCAGATAGGAAGGTGAAGGGTCAGAAGACTTTTTTTTTCTACCAGTTATCTTGCTCTCTGTAGTTGGAGGACACCCTCCACAGCACTGCAACCATTCCCAGCAGAAGTGGAGCTGATGCTGCTCCTACCTTCATGAATGGAACGTCTGACCTGGCTGGGTGTGGTAGTGGAGTTAGTGATCAACTCTTGGACTTGCAGCTGCAGAATTAATTAAAAATAAAAGAGGAAAAAAATATATTTTTTGAAAGCAAGGAACTATAAATGCTCAACTGTATTTCATCAGCAGCTCTGAGTATTTTCTTTTGTCTGAAGTTGTCTGAGCCAGATGTCTCTGCACATTTTCAGTCCATCCTGCTTGGCCAGGGTAGGTTGGGGCGGCTCTGGGGGAGAGTTGGGCTGGTTTGTCCCAGCTGAAGATCCCACCCTTGAGTTTTCAAATGTAATTCCATGTAATGAAGCCTAATTTCTGAGCCTTGATAATAATAAAGGCATTTGAGACTGCAGAAAGACTCCCAGCTGTAGTTGCTGCATCCTTCTGTGTTCTGTAAACATAGCTAATATTGCCAAAATCAAGGGCTCTGAAATCTGGAGCCAGGCCTCAAAAGTCAAGAACATGCTACAAAAGCATATGTTGGGCAAGTTTTACTTGCTTTCTCAATTTTTCTGAGTCCATGGAAACTAAGTTTTTGAATTTCACTTGCATTTTACAAACACAAAAGCTAAAAAGTATGCTCTTCTCCCATTGACTTGAATTTGTGATTCATTTGTGACTACCTAATTTCCAAGCAATGGGCTTTAAGAGCAGCAGAGGAGGTTTGGCAACATAGCTCCTTCTCTGTGTTTTCTTTCCCTTTCCGAGGGGAGGGGAACACGGGGGAAGGAGGCTTTGGCATCCTGTTGAGGTGGTGTATTCCTGAGGCTCCCAGTACTCACCTGAGAATCGCATAAAAGGTACGAATCGTGCATCTCTCAGGGCCGTATAAAAGAAAATGTATTAAAATATGTGGGAACCAAAATGCCACGCTAATAACTTGTATTTCCCAGAATATTTATCCCTGCTGGTGCACAAACATGCTGCATCTAAAAACCAGTGGGGAATCACAGCAAATGACTACAGAAAATAATTAAGAGGGCATTGAAAGCCAGGAGAAAAATGATACGTTGCTCAGAGCCAGCGGATCATTGCTTTAATAACCCGTGTACTTAAGAAGCGGTGCCTTGGGTTTGACAGCAAGTTGAGATTCGGTCAGTATCAAATAAGATGATAGTTGGGGAAGGATAATTAGTGTCTTCACACCATTCAATTTGGGCTGCTGGTGCGGAGCCAACTCTTTGAAACGCGCACATGCGAGCCAGTGAGGAGGATTATTTTTTTTCTCTCCCTTTCCCTAAGCAGCCTGCAGGATTTATTGATTTCTAAGAGCGGGCTGATTTCCATGTAAATAAATGGGAGGGTGGCCGGGCAGCGGCGCGGGGTCCGGATGCGGTGACTTTGGCTTGCTGACATCATTGCTCATTAGCATGCAGGAGAGGAGAGCAATGCAACAGCAGAGCCCCGCGCTGCTCCCGCGCCGGCAATTATTCTCCATGGGCTGCATCTCTCCTCGTTAATGCCTTGTGCTTGGAGAGCAAATTGGACATCCTCTTGCCACCTCGAAGGGTCGTTTAGTGAGAGGCAGGCTGGAAGGGGGGAGCTGCTGGATTCATTTGGATTGGGAGCAGGGAGGGGAGCACCCTCTGGAGCTGGATTTCAGAGCGAGGCAATTTAAGCAAAAGCTTAAGACGTGGGGCAGGAATGGCACGTTTTTCCACGGCAGGCTTTCTTCGGAGACGCTCTGTGGTCGGTGCGTGCCTCCTCTGAAAGACTCCGACAAAAGCCCGTCTGGCAGCAGTGTGTCGGGGCGGTGGGCTGAATTGGGAGAGCTGTGGGATGCTTTATGGCACTGCGGTGCTTGGGCTGGTCCTGGAAGCAGCCCACCAGCCCAAAGGCAGCCAGCACAACTAGGACAGCTGAGCAACCCGCTGGGTTTTTTCCTCCTGCGTTGTCACTGTCAGTGGGAACAGGTAAGAAACTGCCTCTTGCCAGTGACTTCAGAGTTGTTGTGGATTTTTAGGGGAGATAGAAAGTAGAAGAGAGGAAGAGGAGGAGGAATAAGCAGTGTTCTGTGGCTGCGTGTAGCTGCGTGATAACTTTGCTCAGTGTGCTTGTTGGTGGTGATCTACCAAGAGGTTGTGCTTTTTTCCCAGCCTTTGCTGTTGTTTATGGATGTAAAAGGTTAATTGTTAAATTGCTTTTCTGCAGCTGCAGGAAGTCTGGGGAGAAATGCTGATGCCATCATAGTAGATTTTTCATTTAAAAAATAACCAGGAAGGCTCAGCTGGTGCTAAGTAGGAAGAAGTATTAAAAAATCCTCATCTCTCAGTGTTAATTTTATTGCTCCGGTAAATGCAGCTTCTGGAAGCTTGGGTTCTTTGGGCTTACTCTGAGCAGACTGTGTGCAGGCTGGTGTTGTGGATGAAGACATTACTGTTCAGACATTTATTGTGCTTGTTTTGCCTTCCAGAAGGTAGAGAGTTTTGAAGTAACAGTCTTTCTAGGTCCTTCTTTTTCAAGCCACAATGCCTAACTATAAACTATAAACTAATCTAGAACTGCAGCCTGGGGGGGGGTGTGTGTGTGTGTATGTTTTCAGTGCAGTCTTTTCAAGTCAAATTTATTTTGTTTTCTTTTTTGTTTTCTTTTTTGTTTTTCTTGTTCCTTGATGGAACAGTTTAAGCAGATGTGACACAGACGTGACCTATGACCGTAGAAAGATTTTAATCCAGTTACTCTTTGTTTTGCAGTCATGATTCCCTGACGGTGCTAAACACTGAATTGAGTCTTTTTGAGCCATTGAGGATTAGGGCTGGACAGAATAATGCCAAAATAATTATTCGCTCCAGATGCAGTGTCATCCTTTCAGTTTTAGCACTCTTATCTTGTAACTTATCTGACTTATTTTTATTCAGTGATTATTTCACCTACTGTGGGAGCACTTACACTTCTCACATCACTGCATTGTATTTATAAGGACTCCAGCTTGAGCCCGAGATAAAGATTTGTGAAGTAAAACTATCTGCAGCTAACAAGATTATATGTTGCTTCGTATTTTAATCTTCCCCCATTGCACATATCTACCAGCCAGATTCAGCCTAACAGAGTGACCCAGCCTTGCACACTTGCTGCTGGCAGACTTGCTCGGGCTTAGCCAGCACATACACAGAGAGCAGGTTGGCAGTGATTGGTTTCACAAGCAAGTTGGTATCGCCTGTCCCAGGGGACACTGTCTAAGCCTTAACTTTTGAAATAATTACAGTTTTCAGCCTAGCGCATCCTGCTTCTGAATGTTGTACCTATCAGCCAGGTTTTTTTCCTTTAGGATGTACGGCCTGGGAGATGCTCCAGTTGCAGCCTGTTTAATGCTTCCCATGGTTTCTGCTTTTCATGCAGCAAATACAAACCCGTGAAGTCCCTTAAAAATAGCAATTACAGCTCCAAGGTTGATCACTTGGAACCCACTTGGTGTAGCCATACCAACGCTTGAAAGATGGGTTCCAAGCCTGGAGCAGGGTGGGGGAAAGAGAGGGGCAGGAAGATAAACACTGTCTCTGAAGAGACTAGGATTTTGTGAACTTGACAAGACAGCGAGGAGCCACATGCTGAACAGAGCCAGGCTTCTTTATGGGGAGCTGGCTTTGGAACCAGAGGGAGAGCCTAGATCTTGCTAGACCCCAGGCTTGGAGGCTAATTTCTTCCTTCTGTTAAGCACCAGGAAGAAACACTGAATCTTATTAGGCTGAAAATCACCAAATGGTATAAATAAAATCTGACAAGGTAACCTGTGAGGTAGAGCAGGGGCAGCTCTGTTGGCACATACTGGCTCTCAGGTACGTAGCACAGGTGAACTCTCCCAGAGGGAGAGTTTGGCAAGGGTCTTGCTGCTGCTTGATCCCTCCACTGACTCTCCTGCTTCTTCCTTGCCATCCAGAGACCCCACTGGATACTCAGCGCCTTGGGGTTGGCATTACTCTGCCACGGGGGACACCAAATCCATCTTGGGTGTCCACAGTTCCTGTTATTTGCCCATCCGTGCCTCCCCCTGGCTTCCAAAATCATGAGATTGGCTTCAGCATTGTTTCCCCATAAGTTTCAAGGTTGTTATAACAGTTACTGAGCATTTTCTTCT
>JANHGL010007351.1:20656-35113 GCA_024611195.1 Ceyx melanurus | reverse complement strand
CAGCGCGGCGGGGGCAGCGCCAGGCCCAGCGCAGGCTCCGGCGTTGCTGCTCCGCGCATTGTCTGGGGACGGAGCTGCTCCCTGACACAGCCCGTTTATTTCCATCACAGAAGAAACAAGTGAGAAGCAGAGATAAGCAGTGCGGGGAGGGGGGAAGTGATAAGGGTTGTTTGCTGAGCTCCTTCTTTGTCCGAGAGGAATTTTAACATTGCTGCCACGATTTTCAAGTCAGCCTTCATTCTGGCTGTTGCCCAGAGGGGTTTGGATTCTTGCGCTGTCCTTTCTCAAAAGATCTGCGGTGCCCATTCTGGGCAGGCTTTGCTCTGGTGCTGTTTGCTCGGCTAGGTCCTGCTCACCCACCCAGCTGAGCCAGCAGCTGTGGCTGGGAGAGGTCCCCATGGTCAGGAGCTTTGCCTGCAGGCAGGTGTGTGCTGCTCTCACAACCCCAGGGCAGTCCAGTCCTGCCTGCACTGCCCCAGACCCAACACACGCAGGCTGTTCACTGGGAGAGATCAGCTTGTCCGGCTCCTTTGCTGGAGATACAGACCATTTGCAAGGACCATTTGCCTTGGCTTCAGGCTAACCCCGGTCCCATCTTCCCTGGCTTTTTGTTTTTTCACAGCAGAGAGACCACAGCTCTCTTCAGAAAGCTGGTGGCACGCTTGCAACTCTCTCCAGAGCCTCTTGCACAGCACTAGTGTTTTCAGCGTGGTTTAACTTATTGTTGGGGCCATTGCTATGATGAAAAGGTAGCATGATGCTCCAGTGATGGCAGAGGTTGAGCTTTGCTAACTGCAGCATACAAGAGATAGCCTTGTCCAAGGGCCCTTGCAGGCCATTTGGGCTCATTTCAAGCTATATGTGGGTGGACCTGCAGTGGAAGCATGCTGCTGTGTCTCAGGGATAAGGAAGTCGGGAGCCAGGTTCTCCACTTGGTATGTTGGACTCTCTTTCTTTCAGATTACCCTTGTGCCTGTTTTCATCCATAGAGAGAAGAGGGCTGGTGTTTGGTGGATCCAGTTTGCACCATGCCCCTGAACCAGTAGGTGGGTGGGGATGTAGGTTAGAGTCTTCTCTGAGGAGAGGACTGGCTGTCGTGCCAAGAGCACCACGTAGGAGCAGCCATTGCAAAATAAAATACATCCATCTTGTAACTTCATTGCATGGAGCCCTGGCCTTGAGTAGAACAAATTTTTCAATCTGTTTTTGAGCCGTTGCTGCTTTATACCATGTGAAGTCAATTCAAGGCAGGCTTCTTTCCAGCTAAATCTGACACCAGGAAATGTTCTTTTTTTCTCCCCATTTGCTTCCCGCCATCCTGGCCCTGCTGCAGGGCAGGTCTGTGCACAGCTCCGTGCTGAGCAGCCCTGACGGGTGCTCCCCAGCCCGTGCCTCCTGTAGCAGTGTGGCTGCTGGCCTGCTCCCTCTCCTCTTTCCTCTCTGTCCACAAGCTACAGCTGCTTAACAGCTCCTTTATTTACCCTCCGTGCCTGAAGCTGCTTGTGCTGTCAGCTCTCCTTGCTTCATTGGGAAAACACCACATCATGGGCTTTTTCTTTGCCAGCCCTCAGCTCCTGGAGTCAAGTGATGCTCCAGAATGTCCACAGCTACAACAGCACCGAAGTGGCTGCAGTCCTGTGTCTTCTCAGTGTTTGAGACCTCTCTTTATCACCAGGGCAGGTACTTCCCTGAGACAAGCTTGCAGACCCCTCTCTGGAATGAAAGTCAGAATGGCTCAGGAATGAAGAGTGGGTTTCCAGAGAGTTACTGGCATTAGTTACTTGTTGCTTAAAAAAGCCAAACCTGCCCACGCTCTTCTCCAGTTGTATGGGGCTTCTTGGCTGCACAGGCAGCAGAAGTTGTTGAAGCTTTGGTGGTGGTTAGGTGAGGCTTGTGGCTAGCCAGAGCCAAGCTAGTGGGTTTCCCTTTGCAGGACATGCCACCCCACCTGGGCTGCAGCACCCTCTATATGGTAAGGTATGTGGGACACCAATGCACTGAGCATATCCAGGCTCTACCACTCTTCCCGCCTTAGTGACTAATGAGCCATTGCTGGCAGGAGCAGCTGGGCAGGCTGCCAACCCTGGCCCTGGTTCTCTCCAGCTCCCACCAGCTCCCTGCCATGGCATCAGCACCCACGTCACCGTGGTCATTGTGCATACAGTCAAGCACTGGCATGTGCATGGTCTTGCTTCATGCCACTCTGCTTTGAGTGCTTTTTCAATTTCATCTCACATTTGAAATGTACATTTTTATATTAAGTTTTTACTACAGGGAATTATTTTTAATTATAGTGAGCTGGAAGATGATAAAATAAAAGTTGAGTAAGTGAGACCTATGTGAAGAAGTCATGGAAACCATATCATAGGAGTGGAAAGATACTCCTAGGACATCCAGTATTGTTCCCATGAAACAACATATCCTAATGCAAAGAAAATAATTGTAATTAAAGCTGTTAATCTTCTGCATTTAATGAGGGGAAAGGAAAGAATCAAGTATCTCAGGGGCAAGATTTTGAAGTTTGTCCAGGGAGGTGGCAGAAACCTCATGTGTGGAGATGCTCAGTTTGTAATGTTGCAGAGTTTTTACAGAGCTCATTGTCCTGTCCTGAGGACATCGGTGATGAATAGACAGGCTACCTGTGTCCATTTCATCCTTGGCTTTTCTGACCAGGACCAGCCACTTTCTGGGAGTACCTGTTTGCCTGGGACAGGGCAGGAGTGGGGGTGGGTATAAATCAGCTTCCCAATCCAGTCCTTACACTGCCAACTGTATGTGATGTGAGCTGCAGGATGGCAGTCATGTGGAGTAACCTGTGGGGTCTAATTGATCATACATCTCAGTAACTATATTGCACCATCATTTAAAATCTTCATGATGGCCTGATTTATTTATCAAAAGGTGAGACCTGATGCTCTCCTGCCACCTTCCATCTCCTGGAATGGATGTGTCTGGAGCAGGGAGGACAGAAATACGCACAGCACTCTGGCTCCCAATGTTGCTGCTGTCTGAGCATGGACTGTTGGATTTGTTTGCCTTTGAAGCTTGTGACTGATATCCTGAAAAATACAATGGGGCTAACAAGTTGTAAACTCTGTTAGAGTATCTCTCCAATGCCAAATCCCGGGTTCTGGAGCTATTAAATATTCTTAGCATCTTGTTGCACATTGAGCTGCTTCTAACCATATAGTGAAATGAGGTGGAAACAGCAAAGAAACCAGCAGCTTTGCTGAGGCAGAGCACCCTTCCACGGTAGCTGATTAATTAAAGTGTTCACATGAAATGGTGCCTTGATTATTTTTTAAGGTAACAGCCGGAGGCGATACCGAGACTCTCCGACTGGACGCAAACCAGACGCCGGGGTGCGTGGGGGTTGCTGTGTGGTTTAGATCTGATGAAAGGCAGGAAATGGGAAAATCTGGCAAATCTCCCTGGCTTGACTTAACGGAGCCTCTTGACTTTTGCTAGAGTGCATTTTTTGTGCTGTAATGGCCAAGTGGAAATTCAGACTTGAATCTGGATGTGAGTACTCGTATGTTTAGCTGGCTTCTTGTACATGGTGGTGAAAAGGAAAGTGTTTGAAAATGAAAGCCCCAGGATTTAATTGTTGCTGCCCTCTAAATTTCTTTGCTTCACCTTAGAGCAGAGTAACCTGCAACAGGAATGGTAATTTTTCCCTTGCCTTTTGTGTGGTGCCTCATTATTTCTGAGTTGTCTCACTTCTGCTACCCAAGTGAAACCATATCTCATTTCTCAGAAATCAGTGGTGTTTCATTAGAGCAAATTAATGCAAAATCCTGCATTGTTACTTTAAAATAGATACCATTGACCCATATTGTGAAAAAGCATTGCAGAAGCATAAACCAATTTATCAGCATTCCCTTTAACCTCTTTTTATGAGATTGAGGGATGTTTTCATCCAGATTAAACCATCACTTTTTACCCCTGGTGAAGGGCTGCCATGTCCTAGCAGCTGGTCAGATAAATGCTCAGGTTCAAGCCCATGAAGAAAGTCTCCCACAGACCACCAGCTGCAGGAGCAGACCTTTAAAGAAATTTTAAAGGGGGTATTTGCAGTGAATTAAGCTAATGGCTGTTAAATTGCAACCTGTGGGCTGTTCTTTCAGTTCCCCCGTCCAGCTCTCAGGCAGCGTGGGAGCTGGTGTGCTGCTGAGCTGTGGCACGTGCCACCAAGGCGGGTAGTTTTAGATGCTGCTGTAGTGTGCCTGTGGTTTCTGTACCCTCTCTTAATTTAGTTTAGCTTTTTTATGTTCAGACTATAATCAATTTTTATGCTACTCTAATAAGCAAATTCATGCCATCAGCATGCTGAAGGGGCTTGTCGTTCACAGCTTCCCAGTCATTCCACCATTTTCTATATTAGCCAAGCACTCAGCTGTCCCAAATCCGATAAGTGCTCTGCAATTACCAGCTGGCAGTGCTGTCCGCACCGGGCGGGCACATGGCCCTTGCTGGGGTAGGCCCCTGGAAACGCTGCTCGCAGGGCAGTAAAGGGACAAGCAATTACATCTTCCCCAAACATTGGGCAGGGGGACTCAGCTTGATTGCCAAGTGTTGTTACAGAAAATACAGATTTTTCTTTCCTCTCTGTGAAAGAGACAAACTGCGATAGAAAATGCCTGAGACCAAAAAAAGAGTTGAGTTCAGTATCTGCCTGCCAGAAACTGGCAGGAACCACTTTGCTTGCTTATATAAAGTGCAGCTCAGCAGGGCATCACCTCTTTCTCCTCTCTCTTCACCTTGCAGGAAGATTTGCCTTCACTGTAAGTGCTCCCAGGAAGAGCACATTGTAACAGTTATGCCTCTGGAGATGGAGAAGACTGTCACGAAGCTCATGTTTGACTTCCAGAGGAACTCAACATCGGATGATGACTCGGGCTGTGCCTTGGAAGAGTACGCGTGGGTCCCCCCGGGCCTGAAGCCCGAGCAGGTAACGATGACACCACCTAGTTACCAGAAATAAAATGGTTTAATATGCTCTTTGGAGATAGGTGCCCTGATTTTAATTCTAGAGGTGTGAGCACTGGTTCCATGTGGCTGTTTCTGGGTGCATTATAGAGATGTGCAGAGGCAGGTCTGATCTGAATGCAGAAATGAAATAAAATAGAGATGTGATCCTGGCAGGATTTTCTGTGTCTGTAGGTGTCATTTGTAATTCAGAGGGAGGACACAAAATACTTTCAGGATGGGCTGTGTTGTGGTTGTGCAAGGGAAGAGATACAGATTACTACTGTTTCATGAGGAAAAAAAAAAAGTGGTGGGACCCCAGTGTTCTCCAGGGACTTGGTGCTCATGTTTTGCCCTCCTGGACCACTCTTCTCTGTGGTAAGTCCAGAGCAAGCATTCAAAATGGTAGATGACTCTGAGATACAGACCAAAGTCTTTGGGGATGGGCTTTTCAAGCATGATGTTTATGCCTTACTGGAAGGAGTTGCTCAAATGAACTTGACGTCTCTCAGTACAGGAATTGAGTGGGATGGATTAGACCTCGGCTTGCTGTCTATGCGGAGTGCACGTTGATTTCTGATCCTCTCAGTTTACATGATTCACTTGGTTTTTATGCTGATCTTTTTTTGTGTTCAACTCAGAACTTAATTTGCAGAGGAGATTGCAAAATGAGCTTTGCCTCGATAATTGCTATGGCAATCATTTTAAACTGTGTAAGGAGGCTGGGAGAGAGTGGAAAGCTTTCATTCTTACTGTTGTATTTTCTGTCCTTAAATACTGGGTTTTCCTGAGCTTTTATTCAGAAGAGCTTAGGCATTTCCTGAAATATTTTGGCACCACTCATAGGCTGTAAATATTATCTATCAGATTAGAGAAAATTCAGTTTGGTATTTTCTTTTTTCTTCTTGTCTTTACAAGTCTTGCTTGGTGCTTACTTGAAACTCCACAGCACTGTGTATTTCATTTTGTGCCATTCAACCACACAAATCAGTCAGCAGCCTTGTTTTCTGTCACCTTCCTTATGTCAGAGGCTCTCTTTGTACCTCCCGGGACATACAAGACAACGGTGCATGGACAGATGCAGATGGTTCTGAAGTAGCTCTGCTGGTCCTTCGTTCTGTGGGGACACGAACCATTTGGGTCTCAAAAATCCTGTTGGAGGACCGTAACCAAGCTGGTGCCACCTGCTCTCAACACTGCCTTCTGTCCAGGCATGCCTATGGCTTCTGGAGCCCAAGCTGGTCCGTGTCCCTGTAGCTTGGGGTGGAAATACAGATCTTTAGTGACAGGTGGCACCTGACCAGGTAGACATGGTCTCTGATGAGTACAGCATGGCACAGACAGCAATTGAAACCCACTTCTAGCATGGTGGCAACACATTTCAGAAGGCCTGGGTGCTTCTGTGATCCCTTGGGTGAATTTTAAGAAACAGCTTCCCATCAAGGAGTTTGGGACACTCAGGAGAAAATAAAAATTCATTAGCTCTAGCAGTAGGTACTGATATCTCATGCATTACCCAGCTTAAATTTATTTTTAGGTTCTTCCAGCTTCTGTTTCTTGCAGAGGTCACAGTGCTTCTCTATTATGAGCACCCGCTTTCTAATTAAGATCCTCTATCTGTGTGGCTGGGCCTTTTAGCAGATTTGCCACTTCAGACCTGTCTGTAATCACCATGGAGATGAAGAGCAGCCGTAAGCAGAGCCAAAGACAGGCACTGAAACCCTTCCAACATAGCTCATCCACCAGCCCTTTTGGGACCTTTCATGCATCAGATGAGCCACTAAAGAGACAAAAGCAAGGTGTGACTTCTCTGGGCTGTGAAAGAGCCATGATGCAAGGCTGGGGGTTATCCCCAGGTGAAGAGCAGCACCCTGAATTTCTCTGGGGGTTACCACATGCCCGGGATGTCACAGGGTTGGGAGGTGCTTTAGACTGCAGGAGGGTGCCGTTTGCCTCCCGTGGGGGTAGGATGTATGCCTGCAGCAACTTGCTGGAGCTGTGCAAGGCTGCAGACAGACATGGGGCTTTCTGGTCGATGAGTCAGGTGTGCACATGTGGTTTGGAGCCTCTGGAAGGCTGATGTCTGCTGTGAACAGCTGGTGGGCTCCACACTGGCTGAGGATGCTGTTGTCAGGCTGGGCTGAAAATGCAGATTTGCAGGCAATGGGTTTTTCTCTGTCTTCCGCTGTTTCACTGTCTTATTTCTTTGACATGAAACAGATGAAATGAAACAACTTTTTCTGCAATATTCTACTTTATTAAAATCTCTATGCAGCATACAAGCTGGCGAGGTAAGTGGTCCCTTGAAAGACTAATGCAGTTTTCTTATTATACTTGGACGACAGCCTTCCTACCTCACTATTCTTGGGAGACAGCATTCACGTCTCACTCAACGCAGCAATTCACAGGATTTCAGAGGGGGAATTTGGCCAACAAACATGACACTGGGTTTTGGCAGTTTCCAAGGGTCATTTCAGAATTTGAAGAGTTCCTTCAATCCACATCTTAAATTATTAAGTATAATCTAAAAGGGAATCTACCCAAACCTACAAGGTCTCAGTGGATTCCTGGACACTAATTTAGGCATCAGCTGCTCTGTGGTACGTCGACTATGTGCAAATCATGTTGATTACTTAATACCCATTACTGAAGAGAAACAAAGCATTGGTCCAGTGTTCACTGATAATGATCCAGACATTGCACTGAAGAGCAGAGCTGAAAGTTATCCCTTAAATTGTAGCTCAGCAGTGTGCCAGACTACAAACTGCTTTATGCAACAGCCATAAATATTACATATTTCTAAATATGCTTATAACACAGGGAATAAGATTGTAATATAAAAACATGTTGTAATACCACCACATAAGGTATAGTAAATAAAATTTCATCTGGAAAACTGAAATTTATGACATCTCTGCTCAGGAAAGAGGGATATAAACTGGAGACTGGAAATGTTATTTCACTGAGGACCCTAGAAGAGCTTGGTTTGTTCAGCCTAGCAAATTGAAGACCTAGGATCACTCCCTATGAGAGAGAGGAGGAAGAGCAGTTATTCAAGCTCCAGCTTTGGCACAAGAACACAGATATAAACTGGCTCCAAATGCATTCAGGCAGGAAATTGGAAGAGGTTTCAAACCATCAGAGGTGTAAGGCTCAGCGGCAACCTGCCAGCAGGGAGAGTGGCGGGTGAAAACCCAAGACAGAGCTCTAGAAAGTACAATATGATTAGAAAATGTGGTTTCTTGTACTAGCAGCTATGCAGGGTGGCCAAGAGGCTCCTGTGGACTCTAATCCTGCTTGGATTGGACCTCAATGAGAAGTTGTCTTATGGCAGAAGAGGGATTTCTCATCTGGAAGATACAGGTGGGAATGGGAGAGGTGGCTGTGTGGGAGGCGAGGCAGAAGCTTGGAATGTGGGCTTTGAGAAATGCGCTTTTTCCTGCCTGCCATTCAATGGTCGGGTAAAGAAATAAGTGTGAAAGTCCAGAAATGGACAAACACCAATAGAAATGTGCAAAGCAAAATCCCAGACCAGGCCTGGCTGCAAAGACTGGGGAAGGCAATTTCAGGAGCCAGTTTGTCTGCTGGGGCTGGCAGCCCGACAGCTGATCCTCCTTGCACTGACATAAGTTTGAGGGCAGATACTTGGAAGTAAGTACTTTTATGATGTGTTTTTCACATTTTTTAGTCAAGGCATGTGTAAATACATGTGAATGTGCAGCCTTGAATTCCTTGAGCCTGTGGTTTGGAGAAATCCAAAGGGGTTATAACACGCCAGCTTGAGTTTCTGAATACAAGGGATTTTTGAGGATTTCTGTCTTTATTGTGTCTCTATAATAGGAGCAGCTGGTTGTGGGCACAGATTTCCAATTAAACAAAGGATGGGGCTCTACTTCAGCTGCAATGTGGCTTTCTGTATGGCTCAGGCATGCCAGCATTCAAGACCCTTGTATGTGCCATAAGTACTTAATTCCCTCTTGCTGTCAGCACAGTTACTCTGATTGAGTCCCATAAAAAGTTGGGAAAATCTCATCTGAGCTAAAATTAGTATCATGAAGGTTCAGGGAACCATTTTCATCTAATGCAGCCACTGGAGTTTAGATCTTGACAGCTTTGAGGTGGTGTGAAACTTGTAGCTGTCTCAGGGAATTCATTCAGGAGCTAACATAAACATGGATTCCTCTTCTGGATCTTTTGCAAGACCTATAGCAAGGGCTTCCGTTATAAAACCTCTGAACTTCATTGTTTGTTGCTCAGGTGATGAAGCAAGGAAAGGACAGTGGAGATGAAGCTACACTGAACTTGCATTTACACCTTACCTAAAGATACCCACTTTCACCACCTTGGTGTTGTAGAAAGTACTTTATCTGGGCCAGCCATCTCTGGGGAATATGTGCCTCATTTGTGCCTATGTGTCACGGTCAAGTGCATTTTACCTTCTTGTCCTTTCTTGAGTCCTGGAAGTTCAGCAAACTGTTTCACTCCTCAAGAGACTAAAGTCTTGAATGCAGTAAGGCAGGAACAAGACAGACCAAACAACCCGGTGCCTCAAGCCTGGGGAGCAGATAAACTAATTTACAGCCAGATAGAGGCAGAACAAAAGGCCCAAGAAGAGCTCTATCTTCCTTGGTAGATCCTGAGAGCAGAGCACAGTGGTTAGAAAGCTGAGGGTGCAGAAGAAGAGCTGTAGCTTATGTACATTGGTGCCAGAAGCTGCAGCCGCCTCTCGTTCTTCCCTCTCTTGCACACGTGCTCGCTGTAGTATTTTACCCAAAAGCTGCATTTCAGCACATTTTTAAAAGCTCTCCAGTTTCACTTTGAGGTAGCAGTAAGTCCATCACCTCCCCGGTGAACTCTTTCTGTATCTAAATAGCCTGGCAGTTAGCGGCTCTGATTTCAAGGCTGGAACTGTCTAAATCCAGCCTCCAGGCATCACACCGTGCCGAATGCTTCCCAGATGGATGGAGCCGCAATCCCGCATGAAATACTTTTTCCATGTGCCATGCCAGTGCTGCGTGACTTGGGGGCAGCTGGGGTGTTTTAGGAGATCCTGGAGATACTCCCTCTGCCCTGGAGCAGAGGATGGAGGAGGTGTGAGTGCATCCCATGCCACAAAAAACCCCAAACAACCAAAACCGTGGCAAAACCGCGTGTCTGGGCTTTTGCTGTTTCTGTGTCCTGGGGTGTTTGCCTCATTGTGTTGAGCTGATGGAAGAAGTTAAAATTATTTAATCCTTGATCAACCTTATTACCAGCAAGGGAATCAGATGCTTGGTGGGCTGTGGAAACAAACCACTTGCCTGACATGGCTCTGTTCTTAAATTTGAAGTAGTTGTGTGATGGTCAGCAGAGGTTAAGAGGCTGGGATAAAGAAGGGAGTGGAAACCAGAAAAGCCCTGGAGTGCACAGTATAAACCTGTCCTGGAGCTTTATTTCGGCGTCCAAGTACAGCTTTCCCTTGTTACAGCGTTATCCTAGTATGCTGCCCTGTGCCTTACAAATACAAGAGCATTTTAAGTGGCATACCCAGAGGAATTCTCAGCTATGATCAATGCAGTAGATGATCATTATAATTGCTGGTGCTCCAGGGGACTGTGAACAGTGCGAGAGTGGCTCTGTTGGTCAGTACCTTGCAGCACAAAGACCACTCTCTGATGCTTTTCAAAGTGCCGCTTCTGGCTCCTTTTATTCCAAATTCAGTTTCTGCTGGGGGGGAAAAAAAAAGAAAGAAATATTATGGCATGTGTTTTCAGAAAGTCCAAAACTTGCGGGTGCGCGGCCTTCATTCAAATGCTCTTCTTTGATGCCAGCAGGAAGCGATGTTTCCGCGGGATCTCTTGCAGACCAAAAGCTGCTCCAGAGGCTTGGCAGGAATGGATGTCACTCTCAACTGGTGAGCAGCAACACTCAAACGCCTCGGCTGCCGTTAGCCCTGGGAGAGAAGCACGCAGAGAGCAAAGCGTGCCAGAACAAATAGCACTTAGGAAAATTATTTTTCCCTTTGTTCCCTCCCTTTGTCCCTGTGACTCGGGAGCGGGTTTCCCAGAGCAAACCCAGCGTTGCGGGACGCCTGGCGCCAGGGATCGCATCCGCCGCGTGCCGGCACACAGGCGTGCTCGCGGATCTGGGGGTGACAATGGTCTTCTCCCAGCCAGGGCTGTGGGGTCTCAGGGGGGACCCTGGCACCCTCCTGGGGTGCGTGCCTGGCTGCAGCCCTGTGCTCAGCAGCTGGCCAGCAGTTCCCACTCGCTGTTTCAGAGCATCTGGCCTTGCTACAGGGATTGTTTTGCTTCAAGAAATAAATCAATGCTTTGTATCCTAATGGCTACGGAAAAGGAGGACGTGCCAGACTTGGGCCAGAGCACACTGAACCAGTTTCCCAGTTTCAGATGCGCTATCATCTGTGGAGCTTGTGTGTGAGCCTACGTGTAGGAGAACTTGCAACATTTTGCAGGCACATTGAGAGGGTTATTTGTGTGTGGCTTGTTTGGGCTTCTCCCCTGCCCCCCCACTTTGTTTTCCCAAGGGAGGCCGGCAGGGATGAGAGAAATACTCAAGACACCAGATTCAATTTGAAGTGCTAGGTGTAAAAGATCATTTAATGCCTGATGTGCTGTTAAAAAGCCAGCACCGGGAAGGATCTGGGCAAGCTGCAGGAGCAGCCCTGCTCGCCTGGGCCAGCACAGGCTTGTTGAAGCCACTGTCCGCCTTCCTCCCACTGCAGCCAAAGCTCACGGGAGCACACACAGTGCCCCAGCAGCCAGTGCTCTGCATGTCATTTCATTGCCAGCATTGTACATCCCTAGGTGGCTCAGGGTGGAATGTTGGGGCTGCGTGACCCTTGGTGTGGGGGAAATGATGCCCTCATGGGCACAAGGCAATGATGTCACAGAATGCTGGAGCGCCTGAATTTTGAACAGACTCCACTGCATGTGATAATTTACTGTGCTGGTCCTGAGTGGTGGCTGATCCACCAAGATCCCCTTCTTGAGGACATGTGTGTTTAGGCGCTCTGCTGCACGCTGACCAGCACGTACTGCCCTCACGGGGCACTTTGCAAAAGCCTCGCAGCTGGTTTTGCTGTTTGTTTGGTTTCCCAAAAGCTAGGCAGGATCACCCAGCTGGCTGTGCTGGAGCTGTTATGGCTGAGCAAGTCGGCACCCATCAGCTGAGCCACGCCAGGACACCGCATGCTCCTTTGTAGTCCGTCCCAGCCGTACAGTCATCCCAAACAGCCCGGTTTAGTGGGTGCTTTCGGTAGGGGTGTTGTACTCTGGATGAGTACAGCTGAATGTTACTTCCCAATAGCAATTCGTGGCATAAGAAAGATGGTATTTCCCCTCCGACACCTTTAATTCATTGATCAAAGAGATCTTTCATCAATGGCTTAAATTCACAGCTTGTTTGCAAACTTATCCTTCTAGGAGAAGGTGTAGGACTTTGCTCACAAATATGCTGGTGTGGGTTTTGTCTTTGGTCACCCCTGGGACTGCCAGGAGAAGCTGCAGTCCTGTCTTTATTTAGCAGGGACAGGGTAATTTTTGTAAACTGTCAAAGTTAAAGTGGAAACACACCCCAAATGTAGGAAGACTGCAGAAGGCAGTCACAAAGGCATTTGTAAACTAATGTAATTACTTTCCTCAGTGCCTTTGAATAAAATTGGCTTCACTTTAAAGGGTTTTTCCTACCCTTGTTCTACATTATGTTCTTTCCTTTCTCCCTGTTTCTTTCTTTTTTAATTTCTGTCTTCCACATCCCCCCACCCCCCCTTACAACTCCAAGCAGCTGTTGATTTCCAAAACATGTATCAGTTTTTGTTACCAAACCTTGGCATTTGGACCTTTTCCTTTTGTAGATGAGACTAACACCCTGGGAAGATGGATATCTGCTGCTCTGGTTTCTCGCGGCACAGAGCCCATCCAAGCACTTGGGAGACCTCCCTGTGGCAGGATGGGGCTTGCCCGGCCAGTCGAGGTGCCACAGCACCCACAGCCCTGCCTGGTTTCCAGCATGCTGGCCAGCCTGTCCCCGTGGCATGGTGACATTATCTGAAACCTGACTTTAACTCAGCCTGATGTTTTCCAGATTCCTCTGGGGTTTCTCCCATCCAGATATGAGCAGAGGTGACAGTGAAGAAACTTAGGATGAAGCCCAGCCTGGCCCCACATGTGGCTCCTGTATGTTATTGATGCTTGTTCGGGTAGTCGTGGCTAGAGCAGGTCTGTTGCAAGGGTAGATGAGAGGATGTGGAGCTGCTGTATTGTACAGCAGAAGCAACAGTTAAAGATATAGCATGACTTAAAAGGAGAATGTAATCCATCCTGGGTCGTTGCCCCAAACTGTTTCCCTTCTCTGGGTGCAGCTCATATTGCAGAGCCTATAAGGTCAGTGAGGAGCTGTCTGCTAGTGGTTGGGGGAGTCTGGATCAGGTCCTTTGGCCACAGTGGCCCTGCAAAGGCTCACTAGCTACAAAGGCTTGTGTGTGCTCAGAACTGGAGCTGGATGAAGGAGGAGTTATTTTAATGGAAAACAGTGACCTTTTGTACAAAAGCAAAATGCAGACTGCAGTTTTGGTTTTCCAGCAAGTTAACATTTTCTGTGAAAAGCCAAAAAGATCTGAGAATCCCACATTTCATTTTTTAGTTTTCCTTATACATGAGCATCCTGACTGGGCTTTGCCAGCCACTCACTGGCAGGATTGGAGATGCTGTCAGTGTGACCACAGGGCTTGGCTCTCCTATTGAGGGAGCTGGGTGCTTCCCATGGGGAATTGATGATGAACAAGATAGCATATTTGCACAAGCTAAGTTTCATGTCAGCCTGGGCAAGGGATTTCTTTCTGCTCTTTGACTTCCCTCTGGCTGGACCACTTGGGGTAGGAGTGATGCCCCAAGTGAAAGGATCTGTGTATCCCCCTGGTTCAGGTTGTCCCCAGGAGGGATGTGAAGCAACAGCAGAGGAAGCCATTGACGGGCATAAGGAAAGGGCTTTCTCCCCACGAGATATCCTGTGGGCACTGGGTAAGAACTGGCAGCTACGTCAGCTCCATTCCTTCCATGAGCACCAGTGTAGAAGATTCCTTTGGCTGATGCAGATCCAAAGCAAACCCTTTTGGGTTATTTCAGGCAGTAGAATACAGGTTGGAGCCTGTTGTATTTATTTTGTTTAGCTTTTCCAACCAAATCGCCCATCCCTGCCGAGCTATGTTTCTGGTCTGATGGGAGCCAGTTCCTGTGGACCTGCTGAGCCTAAATGGAAAACTTCCCAACGGAAGCAAGAGTAGAGCTGGGCATGCAGGGCTCTGGGAAGTCAGTGCCCAGGCTGCTGAAGGAAGAACTCACATCACTGCTTTACTCCTGGGGTGAGTGTCCTTCAGCCTATTGCTCTAAGGGACCAGAGCAGCCTGATGGAATTTGGCAGCTCTTCAAATAAAAACAGTCATTTCTGGTCTCCACCAACTTCAAGGACTCGGGGGGGGGGGGGGGGGGG